>VXAB01005071.1:158952-269210 GCA_013399175.1 Odontophorus gujanensis
CTTCAGAAGTCAGCATATCACATGCCTTAAAAATCATGATTTTCTGTGGACTGTATAAAATTTAAAGATACATATATAGAGAGAGCGCATTAGGAATAACTGAGCTGAAAACCACCACTACGCTCATTTGTATGGGCTTTAGCCCATACATGTTATCTTCACTTCTCACCAAGAACAATCTCCTATGCAAAGAAAAAAAAAAAAAGGTAAAAGCACAAAAAGGAAGATGAGTTGATGAATAATTAACTAGTTTCTTATCTGATGTCCCTTCTGTTTCTCCTACTGTGGAACCCATATCAATGAGTCCATAAAAGTCAAAGCTGTAACCCAGCTTCTCTTTCTTCCCCTACCACAACACACCAGTACACTGTCAGAAAAGAACCAGTTTCTGAAAGGATCCCACCTCAAGACTGAAGGAAAGTTATCACAAGTAGAGACATAATTCTGTAGAACACATTAAAGAGGGAAGACACTGTCACCAGAGGGGTGGAGGATCTAAACCAAATATTGTTGAGGATAGCAAAAAGAACTTAAAGAACTAAGCCCAATTTTTAGAGAGAACTTCCTACAGAACTGAAAGACCTTGAATTTTAAGGACTCTCTGAAACCTCATCCCTCCCATTCCACCTCAAAACGAACTGAAAGAAGCCCAAGGTTATTTTAGACGAGTGAATATACATAGCAGGATTCTAACTAACATCTGCTGTCCTTTAACAGCTGAACAAGCTGAAGGAGCAGAATAGGATACCTATTCTATTGCAGTTCGAGCTACTGAGAATTTGTATTAGAAATACTAAGCCCCTTATATCCATTTTGTTACTACACAATAAAGAAATATAGCTGCTGTCCAAGAGAGTAACTAGTACTACCCAGGAATCAGTCTGGTCGAAAAATTCAGATCAGAACCACAGTTAGGAGTAATCTTAATTTTAACTGCAAGCTGTATCAGTCTGGTATGACCTTGGACAACTATAAACTCTTGCTTCCTCACACAAAACAAAACCCAAATACTCATTTTCATCTAATAGGCACTGAGAATATATTACTTCCTGAAAGATAGGCTGAGAAAGGATACACTGTCAGTTTTGGAACCCACTTAACTCCTGCAATGGCAAACAGATTTATTTCTTCCACTCACCAAGTGGATACACATTGAGCAGGGCAAGAACAAAACCTGAAGCTGCACATGGCAGGTCCCTACAGTAAAAGCTCATGAGCTAAATGAGCTAATCATTCTAAGTGGTTTCAAATAACAATGGGAATTCTTGAAATACCAACAAAGTACATGCTCAGCAACTTGCACACCTGTCCAAGGTTTTCAATCATCTACAATCTGAATGACAAAAGTGGAAGAAGTGTATGTGAGTCTATCTTCCTCTCTTTATTTTGCCTTAATAACACTGGGGAAAAGAAAAGAAAAAGCTGCATCTTGATTTTAGTTCATGCCCAAACACTGATACTTCACACTATGAAAGGACAGCAGGTTTCAGAAGGAAAGCTATCTCCTGCTACTTACCCTTGAGCTTCTGAAGTTCATCCTTCAGGTCAGGCCCAGCATGCACGAAAATACTTTCAGATACTGGATTCTTATCGGTGAGAGACTCATTACTGGTATTCACTATGGCTGTGCAGTTCAGTAATGCTATGTCTCCTTTCCTGAGGAAACAGTTCATTGCAGGTTAAATGTCAGAGTAAGCAGCATATTCTCAAAAAAGCATTTCCTTGCTTGTCTGTGTTACGTTAAAGCATTACCAATATCTCAGTTCCCATAAAGCATAGTGTATTCTCACACTCATCGTGTAGAATCATCCTCTGTCACTGATGAAGACTGATTGCACAACCCCCTTCATTTCCCTAAAAATTCTTAACCTTAATGGTAACTTAGGGACACATGCAGAAAACACAGCGCTGTAGTTGTGCGTAGGATGGTTTAGTTAGCACAACATGCAAAGCAACATGGAACGTAATAGGTTCTAAAATGGGATGTATTCTCTCATATCTTAGAAATGACAGCCCGTGTGATATATCATTTCCTAAATATTAACAAATATTGCAACGTGCTTCTTTTGTTGGTCTGCAGGAACATTATCGAGGGCACCTCACTGCTGCTCTTCCTCAGATCACTGAACGTCTCAAGTAACACTGGAGCTAGTCTAGTCTTCATTGCTTTTGTTCCAAAATTGTGAACACATGATTTGATCATGCTCACTCTGCTGAATGAGAGTCAGACAAGCAGAAGATAAACACTGCAGAGATCCAATCAAGAAGACGAAACAGCAGAACTCTGACCTGCTTTTTGTTACAGAAATAGTAATCACAGATTTCAGAATCAAAGAGCATAAGAAAGGAAACAATGATTCCCAAGCACAAGGAGAGATTCAGATGACAGTTCAAATTGCACACGCTTATTTTAGCCAAATCCAAGTCACAGGAGACGTTTAGCTTCTTATTTTTCTTCTTTCTTTGATCAGTTCAGGAAATCCACAAACAGCCTAGTTTCCTGCATGCATGAACCAGGAAAGAGGTTCAGGCTGATCCCTGGATCTGCACCCCAAATAGCCTCCTCTCTTCATACTGATTAACAGTGTTCCTCATCAAGAGGGTAGGTCTGAGTATCTCAGATGCAAGAAAGGAAAAAATGATATAAGTTCACCTCAGCACACCAAGGTGAATGGATTTTGGTAGAAAATCATGGAAATGGGAATAGATAGAGAATGGAGAGAGGAAGGGAAAAAAAAAGAGCAAAGCAAGCCACATAAAAGAACAGCATAAAAGAAAAAATAAGATAAAGCCAGCAAAGGAAGAAAAAAGTAAGCAAACAAGTATATATTATTTTAAATAAGAATTATTAGCACCTGTTATTATTAGTTTTGTTATTAAATACTCAGTATGGCAAATAGAAATACTACTCTGGTCTACTGCATCAAGGAATACCTATGAACATGTAATTTACAACAGATAGTGCAGCAAATATTAGACTTGCAGATTTCCAGCAAACAAACAAAAAATCTTCCTCCCAGATCTGTAATGCTTGATTCAGGAAAGTAGGACTTGAAGGCTTTTTTCAGTAGCAGTAGTCGTTGCATGAGGCACTCTGATCCTGCAGTAAATGGAGAAACGATGACATACACCAGAGCCAGATGGAACTTACCATAAGATGATTTTTGCATTGAGGTCTTCCCTGTATGGAAAAGGTGACCTAACATCGACTTGAGCTTTTCCAACAGGATTTTGGTGAGAATCCACCTGGGTAGCCTCACAGACATTACTCCAGCCTTGTAGACTGTCAATATCCACAAACTGGGAAGGGGCACCCAAGGGATCCATGGAACGGAAGGAACAACTTCTCTCCTGTTAAGCTGTCGCACTCCAATTCTCAATGGAGTCTTCCAGGTGCTTAAAGGAAGGAAACCAAGCCAGGTCACCAGCTGTTTACAGAAAGCGACTCCCACAGAGCCAGGCCTTTCACAAGGCTGCAGTACAACTACAGCTAATAGAAATCCAGAATTATCTCCAACCCAACCTCTCTTCCTTCCTAGTTTTGTCTCTATATGACAAAGGACAAGACAAACACTTCAGTAAGGCCTAACAAAAACACCTTTATTAACCTGGTCCAACTGACTCGTGACTTCTTATTTTGAAATTGCTGAAAGCAAATTCCCAAGGGTAGGAAACACTATTTATTTGTATAAAGAAGCAGCAAATTCCCAGCTGGGTGTGCATGACTATTCTGTCTGAACTGGCATAGGAACGTGCTTAAAAACAAACAGCATGAAAGCTGGGTCCCCACCCCGGTGGAACCACATGATCCAATCAATGAGATCTGAAGCACATTCAGTTGTCATTACCGCACGATTACATACAAAAACCCCAACGGATTTTAGGGGGGAAAAAAATAAAGATATAAATCTGAACGTCGACCAACGAGCCTCCAATGCTGCAGCACACTGAACCGTGCCGTCTGACCTTTCTTTGGGAGCTCAGCGATAATTGTGGCCGCCCCGAGCCGTGCACTGCGACTAACGGCACTCGGCACCAGCCGGGTTGCGATGCTAGCGAACGGCACCCGCCCCAACGCGTCAGCCTGCCGCACAGAAATCTCTTATTCGGCATTCATCCGCCGGCTCATCACCGCTAACAGCCGCGAGTGGCAGTTCCGAAACGGGAACGAGAGAACGCGCTCCACCAGGAAGGAGCGAAAAAAGGAAGAAAAGACACCCCTGGAAGCAGATCCCGCCGCCAACCCCAGCTCAGGCTGCAAGTAACAACGGCAGCACAAACCGCCCCGCCCCATCAGCTGTACCCCAGCGGCCGACTCACCCGCGGGCCGCACCGCGCCCGCACGGCCTAAGCCCGAGCCTGCACACCGCGGCCGCTTCGCCGACATCACCCAAAAAGCGGAGCGGGCCTCCCCGCACTTCCGCTTCCGACCCCGCGCCCCGCTCCGCTCTGATGCACTTCCCGTGCGGCCCTGGTGGGGAGCGCGCACGTGCGGCCGGCAGCGTCCCCTTAGTGCTGCTGCCGCCGCAGCCATGGGGCTCACTCGGCAGTACCTACGCTACGCGCCCGCCGCGCTCTTCGGCCTGGTGGGCAGCGCCAGGGGCAACGCAGCCTTCGTGACGCTGCGGGGCGAGTGGGGCCGCTGCGTGGCTGTGCCGGCCTGCGAGCACGTCTTCGTGTGGGACGCGCGGAAAGGAGAGAAGGTGAGGAGGGGGTGCGGGGCAGCGGGCACGGCACTGTGCTGCCTGCCTCCGGGGTGCGCCTCAGGCATAGGGTTTGAATTTTGGATGGTGTTTTATCCAAACAGTTGGATCCCTAGCGGCTCGGGGTGTTCTGTGATTGTATGGTTCTGTGAAAACGCGGGGGTTTCCGGGCTTCGTGCTGTACCACTTTGCTGCTTGACAGTGAGAAATTGCTGCTACGTGCTGTCTGCCTTGTAAAATGGGACTCGTTGCACTGTGTGCAGCACAAGAAGCTGAAGAAGTTCTGAAGCACTGGAAACACTTGTTTGGGAGTTCAGTAGGCGAGCAGACTGTATTCCTTCAGCTTGTTTGTCTCGTGGTGTGCTCAGAGCAGAGGGGAGGCCTCGTGGCAGCTGCAGTTCTCTCAGGGAGCCGAGGGCAGCGCTGAGCTCTGCTCTGTGTGACAGTGACAAGGTCCGGGGTGTGTCAGGGGAGGGGCAACTGGGGGTCAGGGAAAGCTGGGATCCTGGAACAGGCTGCCCAGGGCAGTGGGCATGGTGCTTACTTACCAGAGCTCAAGGAGTGTTTGGACACCACGCTCAGACATAGGGTTTGGAGGTTGGGTGATCCTCTGTGGGGCCTGGAGTCAAACTCCCTTGTCAAATTGTTGTCAGATTCTTCCAGCTTGGAATGTTCTATGATTTTGTTCTTTCTTGTGTGTGTACATTTCTGATGTATCATTTACCAATATTTTGCATGTTTTGTCTCCTAAAAATTGTAGGTCCTTATCCTTAAGGGTTCCAAGCATGAGGTCAGTTGCCTCCGCCCCTCTCCTGATGGTCTGCACTTGGCTGTTGGCTACGAAGATGGCTCAATCCGTATCTTCAGCCTTCTGAGTGGAGAAGCAAGTGTCGCTTTCAATGGACACAAGGCTGCAGTCACAGCCCTGCAGTATGACCAGCTGGGGGGCCGGCTGGTGTCTGGCTCAAAGGTGAGCTCTGCACATCTGGAGGACAGCCCTCTCACAAAGGGCAGAAGTGGTGATCTGTAAGGAATGTTGACCTGCACTAAAATGTTTGTTATTTTAAGGGGGTGATATGGCATCTACCTGTAGCAGGGGATAGCCTTGGGCAATCTGGTCTGGTGTCAGATATGGAGGTTGGTCGCCTACCTGTGGCAGAGGGATTGGAACTTGATGATCCTTGGGGTCTCTTCCAACCGGAGCCATTATATAATTCTATGATTCTGTGATGGCATTGAGAGGATTTGGAGCTGCAAGAGGACAGTGGTGTTAGGGAGTTCAAGGCTGGGAGAGTTTTGGACACAGAAGAGGGCTACTAGCAGAGCTGCAGAAGGTGAAGAAGGCTGTGAGCTCAGGAGTAGCAAAAGTGACCCAAGCCAGAGCAGAGGTGCATTTATAGGTCTGAGTGCTCATCAAGGGAGAGATTGTTGTCTGTGTTAATCATCCTCAACATTCAAATTCAGAGTGGAAAAGCTTGCATTCAGGTAGTCTCTTCAGTCTCATAGAAGATGTAGACATTTTATGACTTTTCCAGGATACAGATGTCATTGTGTGGGATGTCATCAACGAGAGTGGTTTGTACCGGCTGAAAGGACACAAAGATGCTGTCACTCAAGTTCTTTTCTTGAAGGAGAAGAACCTGCTGGTCACCAGGTAAGCCAGGCTGAGTGCAAATCAAGAAAATAATCACTTTTACTTGCTATTTATGTATTTTAGGTGCTGTGGCCATTTTTTTTTTTCTAGGATCACAGCTTTTTCTGTACTTTACCTGCTCAAAAGAGATGACATTGTTTTGCATCATAGAACACTTTGGGTTGGAAGGAACCTTAAAGACTGTCTAGTTCAATCCCCTGCCATAGGCAGGATCACTTTGTACTAGACTAGGTTGCTCAAAGCCCCATCCATATGTATGAGACCTGTATTATATTGTGATGAAGAAATGAGTTCTCAAACCTTCCAGCACATCTGCATATCTTATATCTGGAATTCAGGCATCGAACTCATGTTAAGCAGAAGACAAATAGCTAATTCTGAAAAGTAGCATTTGGAAAAGGCTTTAACTTACTGGTAAATTTAGCAACTTAGAATTATCATAACAGTGCATAGTAATAATATGCTTATTTTGTATATCATCATTTTTGCTACTTAATTAAATAGACTTATCTTCTGTATGTATAACTCATGCAGCAGTGTCACAGAAAAATGGCTTCCTAATAGGTAGTAATTAAATGGATTAATTAAAGATGATTGATGTTTTACTGAGTTGGTTTTTAAACATCAGGAAGTTGATTGTATGCCTTCAATAATAATCAGTTGACAGAAGATATTCTTGCTCAAATATCTGTCAATAGTGTTCGTATTTGCTGTCATCTAATAGGTACAGTCAGTAGGTTCAGGGTAAAATTAGAGCAAGTTTCTTGTGTGTCCTTTTTTTTTTCCAAAAGAAATATATTTTGTTAATTTGACAGATGATACCTGTTTCCTAATGCAATTCCAAGTCTTGTCTTTGATGGGGATGCAAATTACTTTTTTTTTCCTTTTAAGCTAAGAAGTTTGCTACAGTTCTCTGTGTGCAGAATTTTTTTCATCAGTACAATCTACCTTTGGCTTCTGTGTAACAAAAGGCATGGATTAACAATAAATATCACCTGTAGTAGTTTTTCATTCCACCTGAGTGTGCTTAGTAATGGGAAAACAAATTTTATATTCTAATTTATTTGCAAGAAAATAGTCTCTAGCAGAGTTACCAAAAATAAAAAAAGTATAAATTACTGTGGGGTGAAGAGAAGGGAGTCTACATAAATGTTCAAATTACTTCTCCCTGGTGCTCTTGTCACATTATTGTAGCTTAATATAGCCAGAAGTAGAGTTTCCAAGGATGTCTAATCATATGGGGGCCTTGACGAACTAAAACAGCTGTAATCTTCCACTGGGAGGAGCAACTCAAAGTGAAGGCAGCTGCTTTTGTTGTAGCCTGCTTAATGCTCGAGTTGAGAATGTGGAGGGGGGTTTTACATGCACCATTAGAATTTGATCTGCATTAGAATTCAATTGTTTTTGCCCTCAATAAGCTAGAAAGAGGGTTGTGTGATGCTGGGACTTGCAGCTGAATTTGGAGAAGGAAGTAGGTTTTTTTGAGTTGTTAAATACCTCTTTGCAGCACCTTTGTATTGCTATAACTTTGTCCTTGCATAAATTGTGAAATTTAATGTGTTGATAGCAGCTGGTCTGTGATATGTTGCAACATGTTTTAGATTTTCTGTTTTTCAGCTTTTCTCAGCTGATGTAATACCATGTGCTGTAGCAGTCTTTCCTCATGACTTGAGGTTTTTCTTTTGGTTCCAGTGGCAAAGACACATTGGTGAAATGGTGGGACCTGGATACCCAACATTGCTTCAAAACTTTAGTTGGTCACCGGTCTGAGGTAAAGAGGACATGCAGAGAGCTGTGGGGATGGAGGGGCTTTGGATTGCAAGTCATGGCTCACCTTGTGTGTTTTTTGCTCTCAAGGATGTAAACTGGAACTCTGATGTGTTTTTGGTTATTATTAAGCTTTAGGGAAGAGCAAATGAGAGAATTCCAAACTGTAATTGAACTGTTACGAACATATAGGGGTGGCAGTTCAAATACAGATATCCCTGTAGGAGATCCCCATTAGATCCAGTCTGCTTTTGGTTCCCATTTAAATAAATCAATTAAGGATGCTCTGGCATTGTTATGATAGTCAAAAGGGCCATAAACCAATTATTTCCATCATACCTTTGGACAGGTTTGGGGGATGGCTTTGGTGTCTGAGGAGAAACGTTTGATCACTGGGACTGCTGACAGTGAGCTGAGGGTTTGGGATATCACTTACATCCAAGAGGTAAGACATTCTCTCTGTAGGCCCTTACACTCTTGCACAGGTGTTTATCTTTGGGCTAAGATGTGTCTGGAATATGTTTAATCTGGTTACTGTTCTGGGAAACAGAACTGAAGCGGTGTATTTGCTGTCTGAGGGGTCTAGAAACTGCTCTTTAGTTAGTCTTTTGAAGTCTTCTGTATTTTGAGTTTACATGTGATGCTACAAGAACTCCTAGAACAAACTTTCTAGAGTGTGATCTTCTGGCCATCTAGATTACAGCTGGAGAAGGCAGTTTTGTTGGATAAGCAGGGGAGAACATGGAGCATTGAGTGCTTACAGGCATACTGTAGGCCACTACTGTTGCTATATGTGCTAACCACTTGCTCCTTCAGGGGGATAAAGCATGAATAAATTCTGAGACAGGAACTGAAACACACTGTAGCTCTTGTGGATTAAGTTATTCCTTATGGATTTTTGTCTGAACAGCGGGAAGACCCTGATGAGCCAGAATCCAAGAAAAGCAAAGGATCTTCACCAAGACCAGAAAAAGACAATGAAGAGAATGAGACCATAGAGCTGGATGAGAGTCCTGAGGAGGTAAGCTCATTTTTTCATGCTGTCCAGGATGGTGTGTATCATGCTATTCACATGGTACTGCTTGCAGGGCCAGCAGGGGTTTGAGAAGTGCTAAAACATTGCTTGTTTGAGTTTATACACCAAGTGTCCTATTTATCCTGTTAGGGAAAATATGTTAATTCTTGTCTTGCTTATAATATCTTCCTCAGCAGTAGTTGCTGCCCCCATCTACCTGCAGAACATCAGAAGTGCTTGTGTCAAAAGACATACCAATTTCTTTGCCCTACCTTCAGAGAAGGAGGGATTATCAAGTGTTTGAAGTCTCAGTGCTAAAAGAGTTCTTTCATCAAACAACATGGGAATGAAATAGTTAATAGCTAGTTGGCAGCTGGTGAGCTTAGTGCTCTTGCTCTGTTTTGTATATCAGTAAGTAGATGCATAAAAACATGGGGGTCAGAGTGGCAACTTCACAACATAGTGTTAGATGGGATTGTTCAAAGCCATTCCCACTTATGCAGCTGGAGACTGTCTTGCTGGGGAGTGTTTCTGGGATCTTTCTCTGACTCCAGACTGCTTGTAGTTATAGTAGATAGCTGGCCTTGTTAAAGACTTCTACTGACCTCCTCTCAAAAGACTTTTCTCCTTTTAATCACCGATGTTATAGTCACGTGCCTTTGCTGCCTTTGCATCTTCTGACATAAGATAATGAGATAATCTGAAGCTCATACAGGCACTTCTTTTGTCCCTGGATTATCCTTGCAATCTGTTCTACCAGGACTTAGTACGTTCATTCCCCCATCTTTTTCTCCTGACTTCCTTTCAAAGCAGGTTTCCCAGTTTGTCTGTGAAGATCACTTGGCCTTCCAGACCAAGGTTCTTTTTCTTTTCCTGTAGCGCCTCCTGAAGTGCAGTAAAGCTGGATCCATCATGCGGGAAGGGAGAGATCGAGTGGTTACTCTTTCCACAGACCAAATGGGCAAGATTTTGGCCTGCCATGTAAGTAATGGGGAATCTCTGCTATTGAGTTACAGAGGAGGCTCTTGCTGCCCCTGTGCTTTGTAAGTGCTAGCCAAGGCTTTGCATGTGTGTGACTGTTTGCTCTGTTCCTAGGGGACTGATGCTGTTCTAGAAGTGTTCTCAATCCTTTCTGAAGAGGAAATAAAGAAAAAATTGGAAAAGAAAATGAAGAAAGCAAGGAAAAAAGCAAAGTAAGCAATCTTCTGGGTGCATGAGGATACTCTCTGTGTCCAGAAAACTATTATCCCCTCAAGCAGCATGATTCAGTGGTTGAACTCCAAGCTACTGGTCATTCTGTCTGTGCCAGCTGTTATATTTTAGGAGTACTGTACTTGTGAATACTTGGCACTTGTCTAAGCAGCATTTATTTGCTACCAGAGACTAGGGAAATACAAAATTTGGAATAGAAAGAAATATTTTATTTCTTTAGTCTTTCCTTCTGAGTATTTTTCATGCAAAAAATGGTAATGTGTGGAAGGAAACGGGCAGAAAATGTTTTTTCTCACTTCCACTTGACATTCATGTTTACAGTGTTTGCTGTGTCAAATAAAGTCTCTGTTAGGATATACTGGAATGAGAGTTTCATACGAGAAGCCAGAGTGACAGAGACTATACCCTATCTCCTGTTTTACAGCAGGCAGAGATACAGATCAGAGTCTTATGAAAGTCGACTTTGTGTTAAAGGTTTCTCTGAGTATCTTATTACTTAACAAGTGCTTCACAGTAGCCATCATGGGAGCTCTGGCTCCAGTGTAGAAGCTGAAGCATAGAACAGATAGATACATTTGGAGTAATGGTTTGGGAATAAATGAGGACTTTCTGGGAGTGGTATGAAATGAGCAGAAGCTGATCTCCTTCAAACACTAGTTGCTGTTGTCTGTTTTGTATCCATCTTTCTAATGTGCCTTGTTGAGTGCTTTGGCTGTATCCCAGAGAATGCTGCCTTTACTGGGATAGTTTGTCTCTATAGCATGCATAACGGCCTGAATTTAGCTATCACTGTGTTCTTAAAAAACAATTAGTGCTGCTGGATGACAGGGCAGTTGTTTTTGGTGAGTTTAGTGGTTTCCTTATGCTATTCTCAGTCCTTGTCTTAGCTTGGGTTGTCTCTGCTGAGTTACTTGACTCCCCCTCCATTATTTGATGTTTCTAGGTGGAAGTCTGAAGAAGATGAACATAAAGTGAATGTGAAGCTGAGCCTGCAGGAGGAGATTCAGCGGGTCACTAACATCAGAGCTTCTGCTAAAATCAAGTAAGTGCAAATCCTGCTGAAGAGGCTGAGCTGTGGATATGAAACTGCATGGGAGGAGCTTATTATGGAGGAGGTGGAATAAGCTTCCCCTTCAACATCTGTTCAACTTGGAGCTGAATTGAGGCCTACCATAGTCTGCCAGTCTGTTTGTACTGCCCCAAGTGGTGACCTTCTTGCAGTCCTCTGTGGCTTCATGTGCACTTGTTCATAGCATGCACTCTGTCCATATTCTTCTTTCTCAGTTGTTCTGGATACTTGATCCCTCCTGTGTTTGATCTTATGGCCCCTGTGTACAGCTCTAACGTTGGTCTCATCATACAGGTCATTTGACATGATTCTCTCTCCAAAAGGAGAGCTGAAGATTGTGTTGCTGCTCCAGAACAACATCATTGAGTTACACGCCCTGAACCTGTCAGCGCAGGTCCCGCAGGCTGTCCGTGCATCCAGGATAACCATTGGAGGCCACCGCAGTGATGTCAGGACATTAGCTTTTAGCTCTGATAACATTGCTGTTCTTTCAGGAGCTGCAGAGTCTGTCAAGATTTGGAACAGGTATGCTGTACGGTCGCGTCAGTCCCCTCTGCCCTGTGCATGTCAGTCTCATGGATCTTATGGATGCTGTGGTTGGAGATCCAGTGATAAGGAAGAGGGAATGATGGAGAAACATAAAATAGAGTATTCCTTCCTTTATTAAATAACAGAAGTAAAACAGAATAGTGTGGTGGTGATGCAGTATCTTCTGGACCCAACCAAAACAAAGGGTGTTGGGAAAAGCAGCTCTGGTCCATGGCTCATTCAGCAGGGCAGGTTTTTGTGTGAAAAGTGGTTTTGAACTCTTTGTCCACAGATCAACTTTGCAGTGTATCCGGACGATGGACTGTGAGTACGCACTGTGCTCACTCTTTGTCCCGGGAGATCGGCAGGTCATCGTTGGCACCAAGGTAAATCGTGTCCCCTTGGCACTCCTGATTCAGCCCAGGTGTGGGAGATGTTCTGAAGATGTCATTAAAGTGACCTTTCTGAATATTACATTTTCTGAAGCATTTTGTTTTAGGTGTAAAAACCCCCTGTGGCAGTCAGTCTGTTCTGTTCCCTGAGTCTTTATGTAGCCCTATGGCTTGAGCTGGGCAGCTGAGGAGTGCTTTGGGAAGTCCCGATCTCCATCAGGAGTTTGGCTATGTGTGTGTAACAGTCATCTAATGAAACTGGTTGTCTAGGAGATGGGTAGCAGATGTGTTGGGAACTATCAGCCTGCTCAGAAGTGACTGCCCAGCTCAGAGAGCTCAAATGGAGCAAGAACTCCTCTGCCATTTGTGTGCTACTCCAAGTCCAGTGCAATGTGCAGCCTGGGAATATTTGCTCTGAGCTCTCCTCTACCTTCGGAGCCTTGTTTTTCCATTAATGCATGGCTGCTTTGTCACTGATGAGGTCTCACCTCTGGTAGCTCAGTCTTTTTGTCTCTGAGCTCTGATTTGAGCAGTTTTAATCTTCACCATTTCTGGAGACCTCTTTTTAAGAGATCTGGCTCAGGTCTGTTTGCAGACGTGATTAATGCTCTGTAAGTTGTTCCTGGAGTATATTGTGAAGTTGGAGGGACTGATTTGTCTTCTGTGGTGTGTCTTTCTCCCCAGACAGGGAAGCTGCAGCTGTATGACCTAGCTTCTGGGAGTCTGATGGAGACGCTTAATGCTCATGATGGGGCTGTGTGGTCCATTGCTCTTTCACCAGACCAGGTAACTCAGCCAGCCTTGTAAGTGTCATCTGTTGCGTGTCTTTTTGTGTGGCTCCTTCCTATAGTGCTGTATTTGTGCTATTTGTGTGAGCTTGGGAACTGCCATCATGGGAGGTGAAGGATGCAGCTGGTACCAAGAACTTGAACTGCAGATATATACAGAGTTTGAAATATCTCTCTGGTTTTGTATGGTGCATCACAATGAGTCTTCTGGTTGAGGTGGGCCAACATTGCCTCACCTGGCTTCTGTATGATCAAGAACTTTGACTTCCTTAGCAGCATATGTGTGTGCAGCAGGGCATGTCTTACTGATATGTTCCAGCTGTGGAGAACTTCAACCCTTTGTAGTTTGCTATAGTGGCTGATTATCTAAAGCGGGGGGCTATAAGAAAGAAGGGGACAGACTCTTCAGTAGGGTTTGTTGTGATAGAATAAGGGGAAATGGTTTCAAACTAAAAGAGGAGAGGTTTAGACTTGATATAAAGAAATCTGTTTTTCACTGTTATTTTCACTGTTATCTTCCCTGTTAAACTTTCTGCTTCTTTGTAGTTTCAGCTTGCTGAGCTTTAACTCCCAGCTATTGGACTTGCTAGTACAATTCATTTGCTTTTTTAAAGATCCTGTTAACACAGTGGTGTTTTTTCCTTTGGGTTTCACTCTTGCCAAGTGACCATATTACCATTTATCTGATGATTCTTAGTTTAGACTTCTATATGTTCCTTCAGGATACGTTTTCTGGGCTCTTAATCATTCTTGTGGTACTGTTTGTGCTAATGCAATCTTTTCTCTGCTGGTGACCCTAGGATCTGAATGCACAGTGTGGTAGAAGTTATACAAGTGCCAAATGCACCAGTTAGCAGCTTTTGAATTCATCCAATGACTTACTTAGCCCTTTTGACAACCTCTTAGCAAGTGAGAATGTGTTGTTAGATAATAATCCACCATGTTCCTTAAAGCCAATTTTGGGGTACTGCATTGCAGTAGATACATGTGCTGGGCTTAGATCCTTGCTTCCCTACATGTGTATCAATGTCTGATGGGAGGGTGCGCGGAGGACAGATGCAGGCTCTTTTAAGAGGCAGTGAGCATGAACTACAACACACAAGGCTCTGTTTAAACATCAGGAAACATTCCTTTATTGTGGTGGTGCCAGAGCTCTAGGGTAGGACGTCCAGAGGGGTGTGGAGTCTGCTCATTGGAGGTCTTCAAAAGCCTCCTGTTCAGTGGTCTTGGGCACCCTTCTCTGGGTGTCCCTGTTGCAGTACAGGGATGTGGACCCAGAGGATCCTGCCAACCTCAGCCACGCTGTGATTCTATGAACTACAGCATTATCCTTAAGGAAAAGGGGTCATTTCCATCAAATTAATTTTTAATTGATTTTCCCTGTGCTTTTGCTTATTGCTTCTGTTGATGTACTTGCAGCTAATAGGCATGCCTGCTTACTCTGTGAATTCTGATATTTTATTAGTTTCTTCCCAAATCTTCCCTCATATTTCGAAGTAACTAAGAGTGAATGTTGGTGGTTTAGGGAATACCTAAGTTCCACTCTGTAAAAATCTTGGATTTGGTGGTTGGGAAACCATTGGTTTGTAAATATCTGGCACAAGTAGCTGCTATTTGACTGTCTTGTGGGTTTTTTGGAGTCTTGTATTATGGTTGTTTATGGCTTTTCCCTGAGCACAGCGGGTGAGAAATGTTTACTGAATCCACACACTTTCTCAGCCTTGCTGCTTGACAGCCCTTACAGCCATCTCTAGAAGTGGTCTGTGTGTCTTTGTTTTCTCAAGTATTTTTCTCCATTGCCAGAATTGAGGTTCATGATGGTTTGTATCAACTTCCACTGTTCTTTTTGTTTATTATGCTTTTCATTTTCTTATGGTAGAAGCTGTGGTGTTTCTTCTAGTGTCAAAACCATAACAAGTAATAACCTGCCTGGAATTCACTTACCCTGCAGATTAAAACACATGGGACAGTTTTTACCCTTGTTTTTAATGTAGAACTGCTCATTTCTTCTTCTTTTTAAAAGGCTGTGCTTGTGATGATGATGAGGTGTTTGTGACTTGAACAGTGTCAGCTTGCTCCCAAAATGCACTTCATTACCTATGACTGAGATGACTTTCAGTTCCAAAGTTTTAGTCCATATCTTGATTTACATCTGCAACTGTTGTCTCAGGCCTGTCTGCCAGAGCTCCTGAAATTGTTCTTGCTCAGCCAGTGGGTAATGAGTGTTCCAACCAGAACAAGTGCTCCTGGTGGTGTCCTAATCATAAAAGCTGAGGGAATGTGAGGCCTTATTCAAAACCTAGGTGTGCTGACAGTTCATGTCTGTAACGTTTCTGTGTTAGAATGGAACTGATTTCATAATGACTTTGTTTTTCCCCTGCAGCGTGGTTTTGTGACAGGAGGTGCTGATAAATGTGTCAAATTCTGGGATTTTGAGCTGGTGAAGGATGAGAGCAGCATTCAGAAAAGGTGAGAAAATAAACCATTGACTGCATTAAACTGCAGTATTCATTCTCTTTGTTGGATGCTTTGGCTATAGCTGTGCATCACAAGAAGTGCCAATGACGTGTATGGAACACTTGGTGAAGAGACTCAGTGCAGTTTTGTGGAGGTCTGAGGTTATGTGAGGAAGGGAAGTTACACTGTTCCTTTGGAGTAAGAGTATTTTTTTTTCTGTTCTTGTTGCCAGGCTGTCCATGAAGCAGGTGCGCGTCTTGCAGCTGGATGAAGATGTTCTGTGTGTGCGGTACAGCCCCAACCAGAAACTACTAGCTGTCTCCTTACTGGATTGCACTGTGAAGGTTTTCTACACTGACACTCTCAAGGTATGTAACTGTATGGGCTCTGAGGCTGTGCAGGGACTGATAACTAGAGCCTGGAAGATCAGAAGTATGTTGGAAAAGTGCCTGTTTATTGTAGGATCCCAATAGTAATCAAGAGAGACCTTGCATCCACTTCATGTGCTTGCTTGCCAGCAGTACTGACAGAACTGAGGCCTGCTCATGCTAGGGAGAAAATGTGTTTTATCTGGAAAGGGTTGTGAACCTGCAGATGGTAAGGTCACTCAAACTCTGCAGGCAGGATGGTATGCCAGAGGCATGTGGGATGTAAGGATGGGGTGGATCAGTGTTGCATGTGGCTCTTGAGTGTAGCACAGGCAAAACCTGGGGAAGGAAAATCTTCCTTGTACAACTTGAGGCAGTGTGGTGGTTTTGTGATTCTTTGTTAGTACACAAACATGAGGGAAATGACAGAAGATAGACCAGCAGTGACAGATATGCAAAGAGAAACAGATAAAATCCATAGCTGCTGTTGGTCAGAACCAGTTAGCTCAGCTTGTTTGGGTTCTTTTATCTTCATCACAGTTCTGCCAGCGTGGCCTCACCACTATCTGTGTTCAGGGCCAGAGTGGTGCTGGAAGGATAGGCCTCTTGAGAAAGAACAGAACTAGCCTGGAGCCTGGCATTTTCACATGCATGAACCCAGCGTGTCTTAACTGAGACATCTTTTTTTTGCTTCAGTTTTTCCTGTCTCTGTATGGACACAAGCTGCCAGTGCTGTGCATGGACATCTCCTATGTAAGTATCGTTATTGTTGCGTGTCTGCTGCAGGTGGGGCTGTGGTGATGCTGATGACTGACAGCAGTGCCTCTAGAGCAATGCTCTCCTGATGCCTCCCTGCTCCTGACTTAGTCAGCAGTTCCTTCACAAGACACAGCAAACCCCTCCTGATCGTGCAGTGTTGTGCTCACTGGGAAATGTTGTGGTGAAGCAGCCATTACAGAACTGAGCAAGGCATTATGTAACGAGTGCCCTTTGGACTAATGCTGAGCTTTAGCTAAGGTCTAAAGTGCCTGCAGAGATTCAGAAAAGAGTCAGGGTGCTTTCTGTGGGCTGTCAGTAGTACAGCCTTGCTAAGGAGAGAGGAGGTGGAGGGATCAGGAGCGCATATTTCAGGAGCCAGTGCCTTGGTACTGCTTAGTCCATTGTTGATTCTTGATTGGACTGCCAGCCAGTTGCCCACACCATTCTCTTTATTTCTGTGTAGGATGGGACTCTGATTGCAACTGGGTCTGCTGACAGGAATGTGAAGATCTGGGGCTTGGATTTTGGGGACTGTCACCGCTCTCTCTTTGCCCATGATGACAGGTTGGTCAACTCCTACAGTATTTTTGGGCTGCGGGCTGCTTTGTTATCTTTGAGGGGCTGTGATCCAGCAGTGAGCTTTCTGTCTTGTGCAGTGGGGAGAAGTGGGTGAATTTGAGCCTTTACTACCTTTGCAGCAAGGTCCCCTGTATTAACACTAAACCCGTGAGCTGAGCTTTCCGTGGAAGTCCAAGGCAGTGGGACACGAGCATGAAGGTGGTTAGGGCTGTCTGGTAGCTGCTAAGTTCACAGGGTTCTTGTGCCAAACCTCACTGGCTGCATTGGTTGCTCCTGCCCCCTGGAGCGCTGCTGTTTGTCCCAGGCCAGAATTTGGTCACCATAAGTGTGGATTGGTGTCAGAAGGCATTTCCCAGAGATAAGTGGTGTTGAGGGCTTCAAGGTTTTGGAATACTCTGCTGTATTCTATACGTGTGTGTTTTGAGGTCCCTTTCACTCCTGCTTTTTTTGTTTTTTTTTATTTTTTACCTTCCCAGTGTGATGTATCTCCAGTTTGTGGCCAAATCCCATCTCTTCTTTACTGCTGGGAAGGACAACAAGATTAAACAGTGGGATGCTGATAAATTTGAGCACATCCAGACACTGGAGGTAGGAAGTTTTGGTGGCTCTTGAATATCAAGCATTATCACTGTGTGAACAGCACTTCCCTCAAGAGCTGGGAGATGTGTTGTTCATGTCTTACCTTTTTTTTCTCTACCCTGCAGGGGCATCACCACGAGGTGTGGTGCTTGGCACTCAGTCCCAATGGGGACTACGTAGTGTCAGCATCCCATGACAAGTCCCTACGCCTCTGGGAGAGGACAAGGGAGCCACTTATTTTGGAAGAGGAGAGGGAGATGGTGAGTTGCATTCTTTCTCCTAAAGGCAGCTTCCAGATTTCTTTTTGCCCCATCAGACAGATTCCTCACTTTTCAGTGTGGGAGTGTGGCTCCACACTTGTAGGCTTCCTTATCGCTAACCACAGCCCAGTGCTAAGATGGCAATGAACCCAGGCATCTCCTGCATGATTGCACTGTTGCCTTGAGCTGTCTGGAGACAGCACCACAGGTGTTGTTGGTGCTCTTCTGCCTGTACCGCATCACGGATGCCTGGCTAATTTGCTCTCTGCTGTGTTTCTGTCCCACTTCCCAGACTTTCTTCTATGGTTCTTATTTTCTGCAGTTTTGTTGACTATAGACGTCAAGCTTCTCTTATTCTCTTGCACTCACTTCTTCTCAAGTGTGCTTTGGATGCAGTTCAGTGGATGCCTATTGTGGGGTGATGAAGAGCACCATTCTTATTGAATACAGATTGTTTTCTTTCCCCCCTTTCCAAGCATGAGTAGTCCATTGTGTTTTGCTAGCAGACCCTGGAGCTCAGGGGTGATGCAAGAAGCCCCTTGTATTCCTTTTGAACCTGTATTGTGAGGAGTCATGTGCACAGAAGGACTGGTGGTCCCCCACGATTACCCCTGGTGGGAAGCAAACTTTGGGGGTTTGCAGTCCAACCCCCTGCTCACAGCAGGCAAATCCTAATGCTCTTTCATGTTGCCCAGCCACTTACCTGCATTACTCAGGGACATCTCCCAGGAAGGAGGTTTTCCAGACTGAACCCCTGTTCCAGGGCTTGACCACCTTGTGGCAGGAGAAACATTTTTACACACCTCTAATGGGAAATTAGCCTGGGACAGTTTTAACTCTTATTTTTACTGTATCCCACAGAGGAGTTGGTCTCTGTCTCCCATTCTTACAGGAGTTCTCAAGGCACAGTGTGGGAGGGATGCATGTGCAGCAGCAGGAGTGATAAAGAAATGTGCAGTAAACTGTTTTTCTCCTGGTCTGTTTGCAGAGTGACTCATAGGCAGCATCTGAATGCAGTGACTGGGATGCTGGGAATGATGGTAGTAGCAGGAAAGACAGAGTTTCTTTTCTAGATAAGAAAAGCATGTTCTGGGTTAAGTTTGAATAACAAAGTGGGCAGAAATATACTAGTAGTGAATTACACACTGATGGTGCACTATGAATGTGAGAGATAGTGGGTAAGGAGGCTCTTTCCTCTTGCAGGCTGGGAATTTCCTAAGCTTGTTTCTTTTGTGCTTTGTGTCATGTGGAAAGTCTGGTGGCAAATTGCTGGTGTCTTAATCCCATCTTGATGGGCTGTCTACAGGCTGTTCCTGAATCTACTTTGGAGACCCTGATTTCTTTCAGTCTTTTCAGCCCAAGTTCTCTGTGGGGTGGGAACCAGGGACAAGCAGATTTTGCACTGGCATTGTTGATCTCTACTCATTAGTCCTGGCTTTTGCACAAGGCTGCAGGAAACTGCAGGCACTGTTCCTCTACCAATCTGCAAGGAACTTAAACCCTTGCTAGCTACCTGCTCGCCAGTGTTAATACTTGGTGTCTTCTTCACTGTAGCAAAGAGAAGCTGAGTATGAAGAAAGCGTGGCGAAGGAAGAGCAACCTGTGGTGAGTTGTGCTGTCTTAGTCTAGAATTCCTATAAATGACACAGAAGAGGTGTCCAGAGGACTGGTGATTCCATTGCATCGAGAATTTGCATGGAGGAAGATTCCCCAGGCCTCTGATACTGGCTCAGATAATTTCATGAGTGCGGGGAGCTGGCCAAACTGCCATACAGGGCTGTGGCTACCACATATTTCCCCTGTTCACATCCACACAAGCTCTGGAGCGAGGTTGGGCTGCATTCTGGCAGCTGTTTTCAGGTCTGTGTGGTGCAGGCTGGGTGGGAAAGCCTGATCCCTCCTGCACAGGCTCTGGGATTGTGTTGCTGACAGTTCTGACTCTGAGCAGATTGCTCAGCCTCTGTTGGTCAGCCCAGAGCTGTGCTTATTTGCCTCTCAGAGCTCTGAGATAGCACAGTGCCTCCGGCCCTGAGCAAAAGCTGTGCACTTCAGGGCTTGTATTTCTTCAGACAAGAAGCAAGTTTAGGGAATGGGGCTGATGTTCTGTGGCACGATTCAGTGGGTGCCTCTGTGTGTGTATCTGTTGCTCAGCTGCTGCAGGAGAGAACTACAAACTATGTTTTGCAGGTGCCTGGAGAGACACAAGGAGAGACGGGACTGGCAGGGAAGAAGACTATTGAAACCATCAAAGCAGTAAGATAGCACGGCTCACCCAGCATTGCTTTGTGCCTTAGCAGTCTCTTGGAGTGGGGGTGTTGCAGGGTCAGAGTATCACTCTGAAGATGAGTAATTTATGCTGTTCCATAACTGCAGCAGCTCAGAGGATGTGGTTTGTGAGATATAAAGATGCAGAATTACCTCTGCCTCCAAGAGCTGAAGCTGCGGCGGAGTGCACCCTGGACAGCTGGGGCATGTGGGTGGTGTTGGACTTAGGACACAATTGGTGTGCTTGGAGTAGCAGCGTGGTCTGGAATAGAAGTTACTTTCTGAGAAGGATGTCTTGGGATGCCCCGAATCAGCCCCTTAGCTTCCCCCTGTGTTTGTCCAGTTGGACATGAGCTGTGCTTTGTGGCTGATGTTTCCTGTGCCACACAGGCTGAGCGGATCATGGAAGCTATCGAGCTGTATAGAGAAGAGATGGCAAAACTGAAGGAGCACAAGGCCATATGCAAAGCTGCTGGAAAAGAGGTAAATGACTGAGGAAAGTACCGTTCCCAAGGCATGTGGGTGTATCTTTCCAACTCTAGCATCTTGGTGGAAGGGCTCAGCATGCAGATAAAAGCAGGACGGGTGGAAGGAGCAGAAAGTTGCTGAATAGAGAACAGATATCACTATACCCTGAAGCATGGTTAGTGGTGTTCTTTCCAAGGATTTTTATATTGAAGGTCACAGTAGGAAGTAAGTTCTGTCTCTGAGAACTGTGCTGCTGACTGTGCTGCCATCACAGAACCTATTCTTTGCCTTCATCTCAACACTTTATGCTAAACAAGACTTTGTAATACATGTGACAGTGGGAAGTGGAAGAAAAATCATACATATTTTTTTGAGCTATTCATACATGTCTGCAAACTGAGTTGTCCTGCAGTTGCAAGTGAGGTTCTGAGGAGGGAAGACATTGGAGAAAAACTGTCTCCTACTGTGGGTTGTTTTTCCACTGTGAATATGCATTTGTACACATGCACCTGCCTCATCCTAACCCATTCTGTGTCTCCAGGTTCCCTTTCCTGCCAATCCCATCCTCCGAGCCTATGGAAACATTACAGTAAGTGAAAAGCCCGTGCCACAGATCATGTGCTGTCATCAACTGAAATGAGGCTGTTTGCTTTGCTGGTGGAGCCAGAACACTAGATTGCTGTGGGAAGATGGGATTTATGCAAAGTGAATGTGATATATTTTTTTTTACTTTATTTTATATGTATGTAATAAAAGTAAGGCAGCCAAACATAACCCTGATGGTAGCTTTGACCTTATGCAGAGTTGGAGCCAGTTGTTATGGCTCCTCCAAGCTATGGGAAGCTAGTTCAAATGTTCCTGCGTGAGCTCCTGGCAAGAAGTAGTGGTTGCAATACTATAGCATATTCAGTGGAGCTGTGCCATCAGATACAAAATACCTGAGCCTCCAGTGGAATGGGTAATTGAGAACCAATGTCATCATGCACCTCTGGCCATTTGACATCTGTAAGCACTTAACAAGAACCACCCCCCTTCCTCTGTAAATGCAGGCATATTTAACTGCAAGGTCAATAGATTTAACAGGGGTGAGTGAAATCCTGTGGCTTTGTACAGAGAAGGTTTTTGAGGAATGCCCAAGTGCAGGTGCTGGGTAAAAGCACTGACAAGTTACAACATTCCATTATGTGGTGAACATTTACTATGTTAAATCATGAACAAAAGTGCTTCATACCATGACAGACTGTCATCTTTTTGGGACAGATTTTGCATGTGGGATGCTTGACCCAATGTATCTACTGTGCTGCTTTGACTCAAGGAGCAGGAGCAGGAGCTGGAGGCACCTGAAGGCTTTCTGACCCTCAATCAGTTGGGCAGGGCAATGCTGAGCAAGACAGGGCTAAGTTGTAATTGATCAGGTTTATTTTTAGGGTATTGGCACAGCTTTTACTGATCCAGTTTCCTTCTGTAAAGAATTTACATTCTTTTACATCTGTCCCTTTCTCTCTTACTCTAGGCATAGTTAATTAGAAGTTGCATACCCTGAACAGAAGTGAATGAAATCCTGTGACCTAGTATTGAGACACTCCTTTTTTTGCTGAATGCTTTAAGCAGATAAACAGGAGTAGGAGGAATTACTGAATCTTTGGGAGAGGAGTTTGTGTAAGGTTTTGTATATGTCTGTTTTACCAAGTTTATATTTAGCTAGTTGGTTTTATTTAGCTGGGGGTAATTTAGCTAGTCAAATATATATATATATTTTCCCCACAGTATATTTTCACCAGTTTGGTGTGTTTTGAGAAGGCTGGATTTCTGTTTTATGAAGGAAGAACTTCCCAGACTGGTAGTTGGTTGGAGCTGAAGGGGTTTCTTTTTCATTTGTTACACTCAGGATGGATCTGTCCATCTCACAAGATGTGATTGCATGCTTTTAACTGGGCAAAATGTGCCTTAAAGAACATGTTTGTCTTGGAATGTTTCTTGATATGCAGAGCTGATGTCTTTCCTCTGTTACAGCCTTCTGAGTATGTGCTAGAAGTTTTCAAGAAGGTCAAGTCAAGGTGAGTCCCAAGAGTCTTATTGCTGAACAGGCTTGTGCTAAAGAATTGGAATTCGGAGTCCAGGGCTGGTTGGGGTCTTGTGATGGACTCCTGCACTGAGTGGGCAGTGCTGAAGAGTCTGGATGTTACTGTCTGGCAACCTTGTTTTTGATTTGGAGTATGTGTGGAACTGGGGAGTGGGAATTTGTCCATGAGGAGTATTCAACAAAGTTTGCGTATGGGGGTTGGCTGCCTGGAGATATACATGTATGTGAAGAGCAAGCTGGGGATGCTTAGGATGGAAGGCTGTGCCCCCTTTTTGTGTTGGAAGATGCCTGCTGACTGTGGCCCTGGGCTTTGTGGGCAGGTGCAGACCGGTGTTGGGGAGCACTCAGCACAGCTTTTGCATCAGAACCTTCTCATGTAGAAGTGTTTCTTGCTCATCTATAGCTCTGTGGTGGCTTAGACTATTGTTACCATCCCTTTGCTTCTTCCTAGTGAGCTGGAGGAGTCTCTCCTGGTGCTGCCCTTCTCCTATGTTCCTGACCTACTCAGACTCTTCAATGAACATATTCACCTGGGTGCAGAAGTTGAACTCCTGTGCCGTGCTCTCCTCTTCCTGCTCAAGTGAGTCTTCCATCTGCCCAAGCAGGTCTGCTGCTCCTAGTTCAGCTGTCATTAGTGTCCAGATCCTGAATGCAAGGAAGCTGTAACCAGGCTCTGGTCAGTAGTGGGTCTACCTGTTCCTCGGGGTCCCTCTACAGTGTGTGTCATGAACTGGCTTTGTGCCACTCATGTGAAAAGAAAGGTGCTCATTGCTCTCCTAAGGCAGCACCTTGGGACAGCATGAGGGCTGGGGAATATACTCTTTCTCTTAGAGCTGTAAAGACTATGTGACGTGCTGTGAACATGTGCAGTGTAAGTGTGTGGGGAAAATTAGGACTTAGGTTTCTGGCTTTGAAGCTCTTGGGAAGCCACCTTGGGAATAAAGATCACACAGAATCCCAGAATTGTAGGAGTTGGAAGAGACCTCTAGAGGTCAAGTCCAACCCCCCTGCCAAAGCAGGCTCTCTAAACTAAGATGTGGGAAATGAAGAACTGCTGCAACCCCCAGCTGCAGCAGACCATCTGGGAGTGGGCTAAATAGGATGCACAGTGCAAACATGCCTGTGTTGATGCTGGTTGCTGGTCTTGTCTTCGTTCCCAGGATACATTTTGGGCAGATAACAAGCAACCAGATGCTGGTGACAGTGATAGAAAATTTGAAGAAAACCACCATCTCCAGAGTCAGTGAAGCCCGGGTAAGTGTTGCTGCCACTCCTTCTCCAGGGTCTGGAATAACAGGATTGACCAATGTCTGGAAGCATTTGCGGTCTAGTAGGAAAGCTGCTTGGAAAACCATAACAGGTCTAGACCCCATTTTCACCTTCTTCCTGTGCAAACAGCTGCCTTTTCCTGATGTAACACTATGCAGTGATGATCCTATGCCCACTCTCCCTCTCTCTCCCTTCTTACTCTGGCTTTTTGTTGATGCATGTAATTGTGTTTTGGCTCTAGTATATGGGGGAAGTAAATGAACTCTTTATTTTTATTTGTCTTCTTGTGGGCTACTGATCTCTTAAATAGCCTTCCCAGGGACATATTCAGATGGTTGTCAACAGCTTGTTTTTCAGAAAATAGTGGATTATAGCCATTTTTAACAGAAATGTGGGGAACAGAGTTGTTCATCTGCTCAGATCGAGTTTACATTTAACTAATGTTGCCTTAATTAACTGTGGGAGATTGCCTCACTTTCATCATCTCTCAGTAAAAGGTGGCCAGAGTATCACCTGATCCAGGCAGTAGGACCTTCTGCCCCCTAACAAGCTGGAGATGTGCCCAACAGCACAGTGCTTTCTGTCTCTACAGGACGTACTGGGATTCAACATGGCAGGGCTCCAGTACCTCAAGAGGGAGATTGAGGCCAAGGATGAGGTCATGTTTTTTGCTGATGCTACGGACCGTTTTGAGGAAAAGAAGAGAAAGAGGAAGAAGAAAGAGAAGATGGTTCTTGCAGTGGTTTAGCATTTGCTGCCCAGGACAGCTGGATGGCATCACGTTACCTCAGTGCTGGCCATGGACCTATGCTTGTGGCTGAACATCTCTGTGATGTTTGGTGACTGGAACAAAGCCCGTCCCTTCTCTGTGTGGGATAGCCAACCTTGCATGGCTGAAGACAGTGCCAACACAGGTTGATCATCTCTGCCTAGTGAGATGAGCTGTCTGTGCTCTGCTCTCTATGTATGCATTTCAGCTATTTCTGAGGTTGCTGTCAAAGGTCAATGCCTTCCCTCTAGCAGAATGCCTGTTGATGTTGGTTTCTTCTCCAGAAGAGATCAGCATGCTGGCAGTGTGCTAACTGAACGGGGTGAATCAGCACATGGGCTGCTGGTTGGACTTTGCAGTGTCCCTGGGAGGCAGCTGGCAACGAGTACTTCAAGTCTATGGGCAAGGCTTTGAAACTTCAGAAGTGGAAGAACTTCATCTCCAGCCACTCACTTTTCAGTGGAATGGGGGGAAAACTACTAATTAAATACATGTTTATAAACACTTTATCAAACAACTTTGTCCATGGAATTTTGTCGTGATATTTTTTCTAGTAAATCCTGGACTGTCTCACACTGCCTCATTGGTTCTTAAAGGATTTATTTTCTTTTCTTCCAGATAATAAAATTTGTGGGAGCAAACGAAAGGGCTGCAGTGGAGGATTGTGCTTTTCTGAAAAGGCCGAGCGTGAGAAGTGTGGGCTGTTTGTATTGCACCTGCTCCTGTTTATTGAAATTGCACAGAATTGTTGCAGTGCCGTACCTGTCCTGTACTGGATAAAAATGATTTAAGTGGGCAGGCCTCTGCTGCTGTTGATCAGTTATCAGTTCTTTGTGTATGTTGTCTTTTTATCCCAGTGATGTCGATGTTGTGGGGGCTGCTTCTGGGCACTCTGTTCTAACTTTGAGACTGACAGGTCTGACTCAGCCTCAAAGCTGGTCTTCTAACTTGAAATTCAGCTGCCATTTAATTGCTTCCAAGTTGTTAATGACTGTCCAGTCTTCAACTTATGGTCTCTCCAATAGTGGAAGCTATTGTTTAATCCTATTCTACTCAGTCACCATAAAGCGTTGAGAGATGAAGTCATCTGCATGTACTGGGGAAAATTCCCTCTCAGGATCTTACGTACAGAAAAAAGGATGAAGCACAGGAAAGCAAGCCATTGGAAATAAATTCATTCAGAAATGCAGAACTGCACTTAACTGTAAGCATAAGGTATCTCTTAAAGAGGCTGTTTCTTTTAGTGACTGCTGCAGAAGTAGGAACAAAAAGGGGAAAATACCACCTCTAAGTGGCTCAGTCTACCACTATGATAAAATGAACCTGTGAAGACAAAGAGGATATAAACAGAATTCCTTTCAAGTACAACTTTGTGAACTCAGCCCCTATCTGTTGTCTGAAGCCAATTAAAGGTAGGTGAGCAGTCTGCAAGCAGAAAGTTAGAGTCTTAGCCTGAAAGCAAGCAGAACGGTAGGAAGTGGAAGGCCAGACTGCATCAGCAGCACATGCTACAGTTTCTTGCTCCAAGAGTCACACTTCAGTGAAACTTGCTGCACGCTCAAAGGGGGGAGGGCGGGTGTTCAAGTGTTTCAGGGTGGCTACAGTAACCTAATCCCTTTTAAAAACAAAATAAACCTATCAGGAAGCATTCAGCACCTTTGAAGCCCAGAGTGTCTAACGCTGGGATTGAAATTCAATAATCGTTCCACTGTTGGCATTTCAGGCAGCTGCTTCAGGAGGCACTGCAACTTCCAGACCACCTTTCCCATGAATAAGAGACAGACAATTTTTTTTCTTCATCTTAATTGGACTGAATAAACAAAAAAGCCTACATTGGGAATGCTTCCATAATGTTGGACTAAAATGTGAGTAATTGGATATTGCTGATTTTTACATCATTCTTCCAGGGCTTTGACCTGTAGTGAAAGAGGAGAGAAAATTAACGTGAGAGGAAATAAAAGTAAAATAATAATAAAAAGGTCTACTTCTGTATGCTTGTTGAAACACCGTAATTAAGCCAGGCTGCCCTCAGTAGAACTGGCCATACTGTTGCTGTTGGAAGGGAACAACATGAAAACAGGTTCTCGCATAGGCTTAAACTAGATTAAGGGTTTGTTTTCATTTCATAAATTAGAGTGGAATAAAAATCATGACTAGGACTTCAAGCTGGGCCGTCTGCTTGGGGATACTGAAGGCATTCACTGGCAGCTTCCTCTGCAGTATTTCATTCTCAGGGTATTAAGAGAATCTTTGTGAAATGTTTTACATTAGAAGATGTAAGAAATGCCTGAGCCTGGGCAGGTGCTGCTTCATCGGTGATCTTTGGTTCTTGGCTTCTGTGAGGAGGTGTGGTGAACTTGTGATCAGCTCCAGGGAAGGGAAGTTTCTAGGTGTCGTGGGAAAGAACAATATTGGTTCTGGTGACAGTGTCAGTGTTTTGTGATGCCAATCGATGCTGACTGTGTTGGAGATGGACAGGATTTTGAGTCCAGGAGGTATTTTGGGGAAGAATGTTCAAAGAGGCATTTGGTTGAGTTGCTTGGGCAGTGGAGCATGGCTAACAATAACTGACAAATGAGTAAAAATGATCAATGCATTCACACAAAGGCTTTGCTAGAACGGAAGGAGATCTGACTCCAGCAATGGCAACTAGGCAAGCAGTCCCCACAATTATCTGGAATAGTTGGGTGGGAGGTGAATACCTTGTTAATTTCTCTCTACCTGGAACTTTTAATGGAAGATGACGCTGATGAGGATTTCTACAGCTTAGACTTGGTAGGGAAATGTAGACTGGTATACACCTGGTGTACAGGGATGAACCTACAGCTGTATTTTGGTGCAGGGCTGTGGTGGGCTGAGTTGGGAAAGGGAAATGTCAGACTGGGTGAGTACTTCTTTTCCATTTCAGAGTGAGAGAGCTTTGTCTAAACTGCTTTAACTGATGAGATACAAGTTGTAAGCTGCTAAGACAGAAGACATTGAGTTTGCTATGCTTCCTGAGTACAATTATTTGTTACTCAGGAGGTAAAATTCCATATTGAAAGGGTAAGAAGATATTCAAACAGGAAAAAAGCTATGCTTGAAGTAATCAGGGCAGTCCTAGAACAGATGCAGCAGTCAGAGGTGCACATCTCTCTGAAGTTCTTTTGAGAGGTGACTGATGTGGTCTTTTTTTTTTTTTCTCCAGAGGAGTGGAAATGAGATACAGCTGGGATTTCTTTACTGACTTGCTAGATAACATAGCAAGCTTACAGATGTTCAAGTTGAAAGAAAAAGATGGTATCAGTGTAACAAATGGGAACTCTAAGCTGAGTAGAGAAGAAACATCCATAGGATTTCTGTTTATGAACTGTCACCGTTGGTTATACTGCAGAGCCCCTGAGTTGATGTGGGTTAGATGAAACACCAGCCCAATGCATAACATGTTGGTCGGTGGTTTGATGAGAAAATCCCCAGTAAGGCTGTCTTGTTGATGTGTCTGCTGTCCATTTATGAACACTGAGTCCTTTAGGGTAGAAGTCCCTGTACCTTTAGCGTACAGAGACGCTCTGTATGAAATGTGTGCAGAGTGTGATGTGTGCTGAAACATGTCATGTTGTGTCTGTAAGGCTGCAGTTCCCTGTTAGGCTTGCTGTCCGTGGCAAAGGGTCAGCAATAAGATGTGGTTTTAGGAAGAATGTTGAACTGAGACTGATTTATTAGGGCTTAAGTGAAATAAATCTAGCTGTCTGCTGCCAGAAAGTTCAATCTACTGCTTAACGTGGAGACAATTAAATGAAGGATTTGGGGTAGGACTGGGGATGTTCTATACTGCGCGGAATAGCCATAGTAATCTGTAAATCTCTTGCAGTGAATCTTTTTGTTAACGATGCCACCCAGTGCTTCCTTTTTGTCTCAGATCAAGAGTGTGATGTGTGTATGACAGCTTTGCTGTCAGTAGAATGAGGTTTGTCAATGACACGGATCAGAAGCTAAGAGAAGGTTCAACATCTGCAATTTATTTCACAGCTGGCAGCACTGCATGCAATACTTACATTAGCTTGAAATCTTTCTGGGTAGTGTAATCTGGAACCGTGGCTTGGGTCTTGTAGAAACTGCCCGGACTGCTGCTGCCATCCCACCCTGGGGGTATCCTTGTGGGCGGTGCTCATAAATGTCACTTCTTAACACAGGTGAGATATTATGCTAAGGATCGAACCATCTCTGTATGTTTACATAACTAAAGGAACACGGGTGGAGGCTGGAAGGAACTCTGTGAGTAAGGCTGTGAGACAATCTGAACGTGAACTGCTGGCCTCAACTCAAAGATTAAAGGCCAACTGAAATACTGGGTGAGGGTGCTTGTTTTGGAGGCTGATCTGGGTTGAGTGAGAATGGAGCAGAAACTGTTCTTTGCTGCTATGCCACCAGGTTTGTCTAGCCCCATTCTACACCTGGAAGACTTCATATCACTATTAAGTACATTTCTAGCTTTTAAATGTAACTTCCAGAGCATGTAAAACCTTGATGCAGTTGCCATTAACTAGCACTCTGATCAGCCTCAAAGGACCCTGAATTCTTCCTTTCTTTTGGGGAAGCTTAAATTCTTCATTTGTACTTCGAAAGACATCCATCTGGTGTTTCCAAAAAGGACACTAAAGCTTAAGGAAATGATACTTAAGGCTACTGCCAGGTGGCCAGTCCTCAGTGTGTTGGTGCTAGAAGGTGTGGGTGGAGGGGGAGAAGTAAGACAACAAAGGATATTTGCTCTCACAGGCAGCAAAAGAGTCTCTGTTTCTGTTACTATTTCAATATCGTGGCAAATTTCTTCAAGGCCACTAATGCTTTCCCCTCCAATTGACATGGCAAAAATTTCTATCTCCAGTTCAACGTGCAGTCCTGCTGCCACCTGGAAGACAGAGAAGACAGCTCACAGACAAGGTGCATGTTCTGTGTGTAGCCCCTCCACCAGTGCTTCCAGTTGGTTCATGTTCTGCACTGCCTGATGAAACCAGAGACCTAGTGCTCAGCACAAGTCACTGAGTACCTGCTTCATGAGAAAGGTCTGTATAAAGCAGTGGCTCTTCACAGTGTAGTTCGAAAGAAAACTGCCAGGTATTTGTTTGTTTGTTGTCTCTTTGCAACTTTTTTTCCTTTTGAATTCCCTTTCAGGTTCTAGAGGTAACAGGGAAACTGGGACAACTGAGAGAAAGTTGCCTGAACAAGGTTTATTTAGAGGCAGCATGCAGGTGGAGAGATACTGGAGAAAAGCAGGAAGCGTGAAAGCTTTCTGCCTCACAGGACGGTTTCATGTGCTGTGGTGCTTTGTAAGGTATGAGGTGGTGGAGATGGTTGCAAGCAAGAGAAAATTACTGAGCCAACAGTTTTCTAGGTTCAACTCTTGCAGGTATTAGGACAGGAGATAAAAGTGCAGACCTAAGAGAGAGCAGCTCTAAAACATACTCTAAACAATAGGAAAACTTGGAGATAGGGTCACAGTATTCTGGGCATGTTCTGAGGCTCGGAGTGCAGAAGACAGCATCACTGCAAATAACTGAAGTTATTTACAGCTACATGGTTTATTCCCAGACAGTTGTTATGGGAGCATCTCTAGGTGGCCTGAGAGTCAGGTGAGTGTAGCATAAAACAGAAGTCCTGTACTACTTACAGGCCCAGGTGTGTACAACACGCTCAGTCCTGTGTATGGAGGTGGCTGCTTCACCCGAAACCTGTTGTCAGAAGGGGAAGAGAGTCAGTGTGTGAGGCAAGCAGAACACGTGGCTGGGAAGCAGTCTAGCTGCTTTCCTATGCTTGTGTAACTGACAGCAGAATTTTTTATCTCATCCTTCCCATCACAATGTACAGCTTTGGCTGCAGCAGTATTCCTGGGCTTTTAGCCAAGGCTCAGGCTCCTATCAAAAATCAAAGCAGCAGTTTAATGGGCCAAACTAAGTCTCCAAATTGCTCATTACACTGCCTTGTCCTTGCAACAGAAGTGAAACAGCTGCAGTCTAAGCCTGCGTATACAAGGAAGCGGGACACCCAGAAGTCCTTAATGACCTTCCTTTGAAGTGATTTGATATGATTCTATTGCAAAAGTACGATCCTTGTAGAAAATACATGTAAACGAGCCTCTTCAATTTAGTGGTACCCAGTGAGACAGTAGTTAAATTTAATTTCTCATTGACTGTTTCATGTTTGTGCAGTCCTTTTGCCACACGCATGCAAATTCCTTTGTCCTAGATCATGGTGATGGGACATTTCCTCCCTGCACCTTCACTTACTAGTATGCAAAAAAAGACACCAACAAAAAACCACTGTCAAAAAAAAAAAAGAAACACCTGGCCCACTTTTCTGTAATATGACCTGCCTGGACGCCTACCTGTGCGACCTGGTGTAGGGAACCTGCTTTGGCAGGGGGGTTGGACTCAATGATCTCTTGAGGTCCCTTCCAACCCCTATGATTCTATGATTCTGTGTATGGTATCTGGGAGGACTGGGGTCATTAGCATGCTTACCTGAATCCTGCTAAAGTAAAAAGACTGGAACAGTGCTAATGCAATGAATGAGTGATCGTATATGTTAAGGAGAATTCTAGCACAGAAGTAAGAGCAGTACTAAGTGTTTTCTTACTATACGTCCTCTAAACTGCAGCTGAATAAATATGGTAACTTCCTATGCTTTGTCAGGCAGTGCAAAAGACAATCTGCAGCTTTTTTGGGGACCTCACCCCCCGGGAACACAACACACTGCCATCTTGTCTCACCCACTGATAGGGGGTGACAACCTAGTCAGTCATTACCAAGTGATTCCAAAGATACGCACACATACATTTTGTTATCTCACATTAATCCTATGGAAAGGTTGACAATTAACAAGCAACATTCTGACAGTTAAAAACCAAGTTACTGAGAATGTGAACTGACCTTGAGAAGTCAATGCCAACATTCTTCAGAATCACAGTGGCTGCATAGGTACAGCGTTCCTTTAGTACTCCAAACATCACTCGAGGTGGAATGAGATGGAAGCCACTGAGATGCTGTTTTGCTGTTGCAAGAGAAGATATGTTGACCCTTCCTGCGGCAGGATCTTCTACCTTTGCAAATAGAATTAAAATATTAGATAACAGAGTGAACTAATTGCCCAACAACTTAGATTCAGATTTAGTAAACCTAAGTTCACCTATATTTGATCTCTGCCCACTTATCCTGAAGGCATCCCAAATGCTGTAAAAACTGACAAAGCTAAGTACTTTGGACATTATCTGCAAATGTGTAGTGGTCTGAGTTTTCAGACACACTGAGGTATTTCAGGGCAACTGAACATCCTCTGCGCTTTTGGAAATCAGTGCTCTCATGTGAGTACCTGGTATAGAACCACGCTTTTGGCACATGAGATAGTCAAGAGGAAAGCTACTTTTAGAACTGCCAGTAAGTATAAATTTTTTTAAGTATAAATTGCAAGCTCTGTTGTTTATATAAACAGTTTCAAAACAACGTCTAGTATTGCTCCAGAATGAAGATTTCACACAAAAGAGATGATGGAGAGGATTTAGTATTAACAACAACAAAAAATGCTATTTTACCTTTTTATGTGGTATGGAGTTTGGTTTTCTCCCCAGGAGTGATGATGGTAACCTCACTTTCTCTTTTCTTGGCTGTCCTGCAGCATTCACCAGCAAACTCTGAACCTTAACTTGAAAGGCTGCCTCTTGTGACTCTGCAGCCAAGCTCGGGTCTGGAAAGCAAAGATTTCCAAAAGCACAACATACTAGGCATCAAATTCTGCCCAATCCTGAAGTTCCTACTTAGATAAAATTTTAATTATCCATGGAAGCATTTGATTAGCACTGGGACAGCAGAACTGGTCTCATTTTTATTTAAGAGGTCAACAAATACATTAGAAAAACCACTCTAATACTAGCCAGTAATTATACTTGAATAAGCAATGATGTACTACAATTAGTAAAACTGAAGTATCACACTAGAAACATGCAAGGAAGGTGTATAATCACCTGTGAAAGTGATTAAAAACAGAAGAGGAACTACAAACACCCCATACACTAATATCTACCATTTAAAAGGAATGGGTCGACTGCACACTGATCACATTCAAGCTGGCAAGCCAGACCTGTGCATTCATACAGGAACAAATTCTAGTCCAAGTCCCAGAGCAGGGTTCTGTCAGCACAACCAGATAAGTAAGCTCTGTCTTTGAGCAATTCATTCATGCTGATTATCTGTGTACTTCTAAGTATGCTAAGATGGTCTAGCATGTCATCTACCAAGCCCCTACCATGTTATCTTTGAACTGCACTCCACTGTTTAACATGGATTAAAGGAGCATTGGAATGAAATGTTTTAGAGGAGGAATTACAGCTTGCCTACATCTGTAGTTCTACCATCAACATCATGCCCATGTAATAGCAATCTGCTAGGGTGAAGGAGAGAATTTCTGCCATTATTATTATAGCACTTTCCTTTCTGTTGGTCTTGTGCTTAGGTGTATTCAGACTGCTGAACAGATGCAGCTGGATTTAAATATCTATTGCAGATAGTCAGAAGTTCTAAGTAGATAGAAATAAACCTGCTCCAAACAATGCTCTGGAAAGCAGTTTTACCTGCTGTGCTGCTGGAACCTTCTCTTTGCACTGAATGAGTCTGCAGCAGAAGATTAGGGGAAGGTGAGTACTCACTCATGCTACTGAGACATTCAGATGCTAAAGGGAAAAATAATGGGATACTGTGACAAGCTTCTTCACAATCAACCATCGTTCTCCTAAATGCATGAGAAAAATCCCAAAGTATTTAGCACTTTAATTTAGGCAGTCTTTGAAAGTTGTATACATGACCATGAGGAGCTAGGTAAATTCTGCTTTACTCCACCAAGCAAAATAATAATAATAATAACAACAACAACAACAATAATAAAATAAAACCAGCAGCAAAACAACTTTGTGTCTTGTGATTCTCCATTTATTTCCCTGTTAGACAGAGAACAAGAAGTCAGGTCTAATATACAGTCCAGCCCAGGCCTTCTGGCAACTGCAAAATGAAGAAATGTGGGAACCAGAAGGGATCTGATAAAACCCCATGGAGGACTACTTTCCTAATATGACTCTTTGCTGTGTATGACTTTAGATCTCACTATGCCATACCAGTACTTTGCCAGAGCAGCCTTCAAACAGAACTGTGAAGTATTTCTCTCAATGTTGTAAAGCTTAAACTTCAGAACCGATTGCTCACTCTTACACTGTTTATCCCCAGTCACTGCTTCCAGACAGTTACCAGACGGTACAGCACAAATTACCTCTCCTGAGGTTTTTCACTGTCTCCGGAGGGAGATTCCCACTTTCTTTTTGTGGAACTGGAGGAAGTGCCTTAGACAGTGCTTCTATGTCAGGAAACTACAGAGAAAATGATGAAAGGAGGCTTAGGTATTCTTGTGATATATTTTTGACTATACTGTATACTCATAGCACTGATCAGATGGGATTATAAGAGGAAAGTTCCCAAGGTCACCTCCAGTTAACACAGGTGATTTGGTCATACTGATTTTTCAAGTTAACAGAGTGATATTTTCCAGGGTTGAGTGAAAAAACCCAAGGTTCAGCATTTGCTCTGGATCAGACTGTCCAGAGTTTACTTAAGGAATCTACCTAATTTGGCCTCAGTAAATACATGCCATCTCCAAGATACTTCTCCTTTGGCTAGAGTATCTATTTCCCAGAATTAATTCTGCCACAGCTGTCCTCTGTAATGGTTTCTTGAGCTAATTTGAGGCTGAGATGTAAAACCATAACTATAGGTGTGGTACCATGGCAGAAATTACCTAGCCTCATGTAAACTCACCCAGTTTTCAGCTCCATTACCTTTTTTGAGAGAAATGCCTTTCCCAATTCTGATTCAAAGTAGGGAGGAATTATTTTGTTTCTTATTGCCATTAAGGTTTTCTTTCCTTCATCAAGTTCTTTCCTAAGAAATGTTGTCATTATTGGTAAGGAAAAAGAGAAAAAAACATTATAATTGAGTTCATCCTGCCTTCAGTACTATGTCTGAGACACTGAAGAACAGAAGAGATAAAAGCAAGTGGCATTTCTTCTTCCTGGTTAATTACACTAAACGATATTCTTGTAGTTTGCAATTTTCTTAGAGGCAGATGAAGAACAGGCTGGCCTGGCACAGAGGGATATGGTTCTCTGCAGATACTGATTTATGGAGGGCGAATAAAAATGCATACATGCTGTGTTTTGGCTGTTATAGAGAACTCTCCCTCAAAACACATCTCCAGTTACCAAAATCTCATGGATCGTATCTGAGGCTACTAATAGTGCCCTTCCAACAAACATTTAAACCTGAGGATTGGTATTGCAGATGCACTGTGATTACTAAAATTTATAATACAAAATGAATCTAATTTCAGTATTTTGTGACAGAAAATCCTGATTGTTCTGCGCATACTCAGAAAAGGTTGTTCAAACTTCTGAAGGTGAGACTATGTAGAGACCAACTATGTTTTCAGCTTGAATTAGTCCACTTTTACATGACTACTTTTTCACTGTCCTAGAGGGTCTAATATCATGTTGCCTGTTTAATCATACTGAGAGTTCTGACACTGTCTTGACAGCCAGAACTGGGTGCTGGCTATGCAGATGTACACATTTAGAGTTATTCTTTAAACAATATACAAAACAGTGGAAAATGTTGTATTAAAATATAAACCTGAATTTATACATCTGAAAGTATTTTTTATCTCATTCAAGTCAGTTAGAAAGTAATTAAGAATACGAAAGAGAACTTAGTTTCTAATTGCTAGTTAACCTTTCACAAAATTAAGAAGGACAAGTTTCTAATTGAATATTTATTCAATGCCATTTCAAGTTATTCTGTACAATCTGAAAACAGTCAATGACAAAAACAGCTGTCAAAAGAGCTATTTAAGTTCACTGAGAACTAAAGTATATAACCAATAACCTTCTCTTTGTTAATCCTTGTCCACATATAAACTTTTCTATTTTAATGTAGGAGTATGTTTTCGATTAGTTAAATTTAAATGGCCATGCTTGAATTACACTGAGGAATTTACCACTCTAAAAGATTCACAAAGCTCCGTCCTCTAGAGGTGAAAATGATAACAGTTTTAACACATAAGGGGTTTTTGAGTGACACTACAAAGAGTTATACAGTGCAGCAGAGACTGTAAATTTACTTTCCGAAAATTACATTTTTCTGTCAGTATATGGTGGCTTTGAGATTACTCCTTCTTTTCAAACTGTATCTGCAGATTGAAACTGTGGACAAGGCAGGCAAGCAAAGGCCCTGGGGTAATGTGACCAGAAGGGACATCGCTGTCAACAAAATCAGGCTGCAGCTGGCTCACACTAAGCACGTTAATAAGGAAACACCTCTGAGATGACATTATGAGGAAGGCTTTCATACCCTTTCTGGGCAATCAGCAGGGGGTACCTCTGAAATGCCTATATGCTGCTGCATGCTACACAGGTATCAAGACATTAGGAATTAGGAAGTTTGTATGCACTTACAGGGCTATGAGCTCATTGGGATTACAGAGAAGTGGTTGGATAGCTAACAGGACTGGAGAGGATGGATAAAGGCTCTTCAGGAAGGGTGACGTTGGTATTTGTGGGAAAAAGTAGTTTTGGCCTACAGACAACTGGAAGGAGCCTCATGTCCATAATCCCTGGTCCTTGTGGGGAACTTTAAAGATGATACAGAATGGGCAGGAGAGTCTAATACACCAGATGGGCGTCTTGCCATTTGGAGGGACTTCAAAAGACTGGAAAAATGGGCAGAGAGGAACCTCATGAACAGAACACAGGATTTCTGACTTCAGCCTTGTTTTAAATTACCCTAAGTTAACAGAAACACTATCAGGTTTTGACAAAATGAGAGGCAAACCATCCATTCAGTATTTGCTGAATTTGCAGAGAACACCCTTTTAATTGCTAGCAGACCACTACAATCAAGATCTGGTGAAAGCAGTAAGTCTGTCCAAATGCAGACTGTAGTTGACTTTTAAAATAATTAACTTTCTGTCCTACTAATACTATTACCTGTGCTCTTGTAATTTGCTCTGCCACTTGGACACTGGAGATTGTTCTTCTGTGCTGAATGATCAGGAAAGAAAAAAGTAGTGAAAATAAGAAAACCAGTATAGTATTTTACAAGCACAAAAACACAAGATAGCCCTAGAAAGAAAATGCTCTTTATGGAAGTCTGCTACATCAACACTGCTAGTGACTCCTGACTTAGGAGTATTATTTGCAGCAAAATTGTTCATACATCTTCATTCTTATTGTACTATTCAACCAAAATATTCCTAAAATTCCTTTTCCAACAGACGTTTGAATATCTTTCAGATAAGGAGAGGCAAAGTGGGACAAAATAATCACAGGAAAAGCTAGTAATACACTGGGATATGTACCTAGAGATCTAAATCTTGTTCCTCTGTGGCAGTCAGGACAATGCCATTCCTGTGTGCTTAGTTCCTTCTTTTCTGTTATTTACATTTACATCAGTTCTCACAGGTATGACCTACCTGAAGCTCTGCTGCGGGTCCACTGTTTGCTCAGTGTCTCTTTTCTCTGTGTGAAGTGGGCACTGAGAAGCCACTGCGTGTTCATACAGCTCAGTTATGTGAGCTGCAACATAAAGAACACTACTGAATAGACATGTTCTGTTCCATATTTGTAAGCATTATGATTAACAAACTTAAAAGGATTTGTTTTTAATGCATCTTTCTAATACTTGATGAAAAGCTTTGGTTAAAAGCAGTGAAGATACAATTAGTTCTCATTAATCACTTCTGATCATATTAAACATTCATTGCCAGGAAAATACTCCAGAGCCAGCTGAAGAGAAAACTGGATTATTCTATTTTCTACAGACAATAAACATTAATATAAGAAAGGCCAATTACAGATTCTATATTACTATAGGTAAGAGGCATATAGAACTTCATTACCAACATCAAGTTCAGAACATTAGGAAATGCAATCCAATGGAAAAAAAAACAACAAAAACAAAATTAGAAGCAGATTACATTTGTACCTCCCCTCTGTATTTCCTGAAATATATTTACATTCTTTCAAGATACACATCAAATTGCTGTGAACAGGAAAAGTTGCTGACATTTAGTCACATTCTGACTAGCAAGCAATTCAGACTCCAAGTGAAGAAGATAATGTGGGCTTTTGGGTACCTTTATTACTTTCAGGCTACTTAAGTTGTACTTTATTGCTGCTGCTTCATAGCCTTGACAATCAACATTATCAGGGAAGGAACTATTCGTTCAGTATGTAAAATGGAGAAAAGCAAGCCTACAAGATTGTGACAAATTTGAGGGGATTTATAGTTTCCCTGTCCACAGACTGTGTTGCTTCTTTCAAGTATTGAATATAGACTGTGAGTTCAACAAAATTTCCTCTGTTCAAAAGAAATTTCTGTGGTTAAACTTGAAAGAAATGAGTGCTGAGAAATATGAACCTATTTAGCAACTTGTTCACAACTAAAAATACTTGTATTTTCCTGTTCATTTTTTTTCTTTTCTATTTTGCTTCTTCCAGTGAGCTTCTGTCACAATATATTCTTTGTTCATAATGGTATGTTACAAGAGCATTTTAATTATGTTTTTTTAAATCAGAAAACTGTAGCAAGACTTTGTTGCAGAAATATCCATTTCCACTGCACGTTGTGTTTTTGTATCTTTTTACAAGCAGAAATACCCTTGGCAAGGTAAGAGGGGCAGAAAAATAACAGGGCTAAGCAGCACTGAGCTCTGCTCTGTGTGACAGCGACAGGGCTCGAGGGAACGGCATGGAGCTGTGTCAGGGGAGGGGCAGCTGGGGGTTAGGGACAGGGTCTGCTCCAGAGGGTGGGGGGCATGGAACAGGATGCACGGGGCAGTGGGCATGGCCCCAAGTGCTGGAGTGCAAGGAGCATTTGGACACTGCTCTCAGACATAGGGTTTGGGTTTTAGGTGATGCTGTGTGGAGCCAGGAGTTAGATTTAGTGATCCTAGTGGGCCCTTTCAACTTGGGATATTCAGTATATTCTAGGATTTTAGTATCATGTTCCATCTTTTCTCTCAGGCAAGGTCAGTGTAATCAGAACATGAATGTAAGATCAGATTTTCAATGTGCTAAACAACGAGGACCTATACAGATTCTCTGACAAACTTGTCTGGAATATTAATATATGTAAACACTAATGAAATAGAGCTGTGTCACAGTTATTACATGAGAAAATTGCATACATGTGGAAATGTGGATCCAAATGACAAATGCACATGACTAAACGCAGAAGTGTTTTTGAAATTACTGCATCACTGATGTTAAAAAATTGTAGTCACCTGTGAAAATCATGCTCCGAATACAGAATGTACATAGCACATAGAAAAATTCATCTTTATATTCCTTCTTTCAAAATACTACTATTGCACTTTAACATCTACCACGGTATTCTACAACTCCAAAAGACAGATATTCAATTTTTATTACCTTTGGCACTGAGATCTTCAGATGACTTCTCCCATTTAGGGAAGGACTGCAATGAAGAAAGAGTAACTGTGACTATGTGAGAAACAGACATAACAAGAGCATCCTCTTCAAAGGATTTCTATCCTGAACAAGTGATAACTTGTTACCTGACAACACCACTACATGAGTGGTATTTCAGCGTGTTAGAAAACATAAGCTGGAAGAAATGAGGTACAATTTTCCTGGCCTAAAAATACAGGTTTCCTTCTTGATGGTCTACATCACAGGTGACTTCATGTTTTACACAGTAGCTGCTTATTAAATCAACTAAGCCAGTTCATATTCAAATCATATCTCAAACTCATAGGCAAAAGGAGAAAAATGGATTGATGATCTGGTAGCGAATATTTACACTAATGTGGCTGAATCAAATACCAGATTTGTGAATTCAGTATGTTTGAATTCACTATATGCTTGTTTTTTGACTAAGTGGAAATAAAAAACTGTGTTTAATAACCTAAAAGTCTAGCACATTAATTAACCTGATGCAAGGTACCAACTTTAAAGAACACTGTAGAAAACAAATAATTTAAAGAACTGAACTAGAGCAAATGGAACACTCTATGTTAGATGTGATGATTCTTAACATAAGATGTAAACAGTGTCTCTCTTTCATCCTAATGCCCACTCACTTCTGCTGCTTGGACTTTTTTTAGTTTTTCACCACTCATCTCCCACTAACCTCACAATTTCCTGTCCTCTCACTCCGTCTTCACCTTTTCACCACCTTCCCTATTCCCCTCCCATTTTTCGTCATAGTCTAATCAGCTGAGCAAATTAACAGAGCATATTTTACAAAAAGGTAAGCAGAGACAAGTAATAACAGCATTTCTCCAGATTGTTTTTAGATTACTTTGAAAAAAGGGTTTAAACTCTTGACGAGAATGTGGTAATGACTGAAAGACAAGTCTCCCAGCTGCAGTGACAGCAGCCTGGAAACATTCTCATCCTAATGCTGGGGGACACAAGCACAAGAATTCTGAAGAATTCAAACATGGTCTTTTTTGGCCTGTGTGTTTGGGAATGTATCATTCTGAAGAATTCAAACTCTTAAGCTGTTTTCAGCAGTCTTTCCACAGATGGCAGTAGTGACATTCAGTAATCCAGCTGAATACTCAGCATGGCTTTGCTTTACCACTTAACTACTCTGAAGGTGTTATCCAAACATTAGCTGTAATAGAGTTTTAAGGGTGGCACTTGCAATGCATTACAATGTATTTGTTGGAAATAAGTAGTTTAAAATTATAATTTTTCTCACCTTAACCAGATCAAGGAGATTTGCAGCATTCTCTTTTTCCTCTTCTGTTCTTGGTTCTTTTAAATTCATCTCTTCCAGCCCATCTTCCTGCTTTAAAATGTTTTCTATGTATTTCTTGTGGGGACAATGGAAAAAGAATAAGAAAGGTGAAGTTGTATGCTTTGCAGAAATAGACTTAATGTAGACATATATAAAGAAAAGGATTTGTAGAAGTAATGGATGTATATACTTCTCAGTATCATAAAGACCATTTCTATAAGAAAATGTGTGTCTCCGTATCTAGAGGTTTGCACTGGGAAATAGTTACAAAAACCTAAAAGAGAGGAGTATGTGTTGAGAACGAGTGAAAGCTTTCCAAGGTCTAATCAACTCTGATGACTAACAATACTGCTGAACCTGCAAGAACTGACAAACTGAAGACACAAAGCATCTGATGAATTTCTACCAGGCCACTAGCACACATTCATACTCACAGTGAACTGTGTGACTTGGACTACACCCAATAGGGTGGCAATCAGCTAACTAGAATTCCTTGGCCTGCCTGTGTGATCCCATGCTTCTCCAGATGCAGTAAGGGCTGGCCTCCCAGCTTTTGCACCAACCAGAGTGAGTGAATGTGCAAGTGTCTGATTAAACAAAATGAGTAAATGAAGAAATGTGTTGAGTCAATAGCTATCTGTTATTATTAACAATGATTTGATTACATTATTAAGATCATGTTAACAAATAAAAGGTGATCTAACAAAGACTGGTTGTGATCTCTATCTCCTTCCCATTTGATCTCTGTTAGGGAAATGGAAATTTGGAATATCATAGTTGAAAAATTAGGCTTAGAAGTTGCCTGAAGCTCTGCTTTTCTCAGAATCACACTGAGTGCTAAAGAAAAGGGCATGTCCTTTTTCCACATTTCTTTGTGCACTGGATATGGATGATCAATGTGATGGAAAAGAAAGGTCCTTGCAGACAGTTGCCCTAACATACCACCCTGCTATAAAGCTACACGCAACACTGAGTTTTATGTGTGGAGAAAGTTGGCAGAAGTAACCTGCTTCCAGTTCCAGCTCTTTTTCTTTAGATACTGATTTAGTTCTGAAAAAATGAGTAATTGGCTAAAGATTTAAGATATCTGTTTCTGGAAAAATCCATTAATTTGACATTGATATATGAGCAATGAGGGTATTTTTTTTTTCACTGCATATTAATGCAGTTATTTACAAATGTCTCCACAGTGCCAATAATTACATTTCTTCTTTCTCAGCATAACAGTGCTGTTCTTCTTCCTATAAAATCCAAAAGAGATCTGGTCAATGAAGTGATGTAATTTGGGATTTTGGTGTGGAATATTTTTTCAGAAAGACTGTTGCCTTTGAAAAGTCAACGTGCAAATTAAAAAATAATTTTTATATATGAGGGCAGCTCCAAAAGCAATGGTATGGTAGTAGAGGTTGAACCTTCCACCAATTTTCTGCTAAATTTTGTTGCTGTGTGAAAGATGGTAGCAGAGGACAAAATGGCATCTGACATGGAAGGGCAGATGAAACAAAAGGGTGTCACTGAATTCCTCCATCTGGAAAAAGTTGCACCCACTGACATTTATCAACACTTGCTGAATGTTGATGAAGACCAGTCAACAGATGTGAGCACAGTGAGTTGGTGAGTGGTGCATTTAGCAGTAGTCACAACACAAGCCATGTTCCAAATGGCCATGCACAGCTGTCACACCATGAAATTAAGAGCATGAGGTAAGTGCTTTGATCAGCTCATCCACACAAATCAGAGGATTACAACGAGGGAACTGTGTATGGAGCTGAATATTGGCTTCAATGCGCTGGAAATGACTGGAATAGGTGAACACTGGAATATGAGACAAACCATCAACTCTGATTGCTACATGTTGATGCTGACTAAGCTGAAGGATCAAATTTTCAGAGTCAGGTTAAAGAAGACAACAGTCTTTCTCTTGCAACACAATAACACCAGGCCTCATACAAGTTTGAAGATTGTGGAACACATTGCCAATCTTTGCTGGACTGTCCTAACACACTCATCATACAGTCTGGATTGGTGCCTTCTGACTTTGATCAGTTTGGGCTGATGAAAGATGGACTTGTGTGGCCAACATTTTCCTAGCAACAATGCTGACATAGCAGCTGTGAAAGAGTGGGCCACCTCTGCTGGTGCAGATTTTTTTTGAGAATGGCATGCAGGTTCTTGTTCATTGCTGGCAAAAACGCACAGCTGACGGTGGTGACTATGTTGCACTGTTTTGTAGATGAGAATTTGCTCTATCAAACAGTGTTATTGTGCTCTTTGTATCTGTTGTAGTTTCCATGGAAATAATAGGAGGTGTTACTTTCAGAGCAACCTACATATTTCACAGAATCACATAAATGAATTGACAGAATGTAAAAGAGTAAAATTTAATTAATTTAAAAGAGTAAAAATTAATTAATGTGTCTCAAACTATACCCAAGTTGAACAGCTGTTGATGTTTTTCTATTGCAAACATGCCTTCCTTGAAATGTAAGGTCAAAAAAAAGCCTAACCAGCTAAATGTGCTACTACCATCACAGAACCTATATGCCATTAATTTTGAATGCAATACCAATATCAAAATGTTAAAAAAAGATAATTATAGAACATTTGTATTTTGTAATCTCTATCTGGTAAATGACAATGTTTTTAACTCTAAAATCTGTTCTAAGAGCATCTTGATAGTATGAATTAAATAAATCAGTGTTTTATACCAAAACCTAGAAGCGAAGTGCAGAACTGCTAATAAGGATCAACAGCAGGACTTTCAGATCCTATCTCAGAATGCTTAAACAAGAGGTGCAGCTTTTAATGGACCAGTAGCAAATGTGTGATGGACAGACACTTTTGCAGAAGGCTGCACAGCTATTGGCTAGACATGAACAGTGACAGAACTCGAGCCTGAACTTAGAAATGCTCTATACTGACCTAGCAATGTTCAATACTGACCTATAGAAACTTATCAGTAACAAAGACTATTGTCCAAATGACTTCATCACTAAGCTAACTGTAGATTTATAGTGGATCCAAAATTTTTATGTAACGTTATTTGCAAAGTTTTGATTAGAAAAACAAACTCTAAGCTAAGTAAAAGTAACATATCAATTCTGAGAGAAAGGGAACTATTTGTTAGTGTACAGTCTATGATGCATACTGAACTGGTCTCCATGCATCTGCTCAGAAAAGTAGGTTCCAAAAGGTATAGGAGAAGAGAGATAAGCTGCTTCAAAAACACATTTTTTTCTTAGGGCATCTGCCTACGTATGAAATACTGAATTGTTCTTCAAAAGTCTTACAGTTCTTGTCTCAGATATATATAAATTCATGTTACCTGTTATGTTTGTTCTCTACTGCTCATTAGAAAAATGAAGCAAATATGATTGTACTACCTTGAGAGAAAGCAGTAGCTCTTCCCTTAGTTCATCACTGAGTGGCTCATACTGGAACAGCTGACGGATTTGCAGTTTATTAGGACATTTTCGCATGGGTGCTGGTAAGCATGTCTCCTCTTTGGATCCAATGCAGAGACCCTTCCAATTATGTGTTCTGACTGTGACCTTCTTCTGAACATAGGCAAGAGTAAGCAAAAATACAAGAGGTTCCTTATATTACTGGCTAACAGCAGGTATCAGTAAATTATGTCTCAGCTGAAAAGCACATGCTTTGCTTGTAGCACTGGAGATCTAGAAAATCAGGTCAGTACGTCCTTGGGCACAATTAATGGATCCTACAGCAATCTTATCATCTGGCAAAATGAACTATCCCTAAAACTGCCATAATCACCTCACTGAGTATGAAAGAAGCCCAAGTTGACTAGATTTTCACTGACACAGCCCACTCCTTGCTTTGTCTGCTTAATAAACTGAACTTAATTGCTTATTTAACTGTCACGTTGTTTAGAGTTCCAATAACCTCTCTGAAAAACATACAACACTGCTTAAGCAGCAGAAGACAGTTTCAAAACAATTATACCTGACAAGGAGAAAACGTATTCCAAGCTCTTGGCTGAAGATTTGGAGGAACAATACTCTTCAGTTCTTTCATTACCCAGGGTGAAGTTTCAGACAAAGGGACGAGGATCGTAATACTTAAAGCACCTGGTTCAAAAACATATTTTGATAAGAATCAGTTTGAATCCAAAAACAATGGCAAAGGGTCTCAGACCTCCACAAAAAGACACTTTCCAGAAAAATGTAAGTATAAAGAAACTTATCACCAGATGTAAAACTCCATGTTAAAATGTGATACTTAAGGCTATAGATAATATTGGATCATTGAGGTGATTATAGAATAGCTGCACAGCTTTGGATTACTCAGCCCACATTTAATAACTGGCTACTGATGATACTTCTTTTAAGTACTGGGAAGCAGCTTAGTTGTATATTGTGTGGAATATCCCAAAGAAGGAAGAAAAATCGCCGACTTTTGTTTATTGAATACTAATTTCAGAAGATGTACATTATATTCATACAAACATAGTTCTTCACTGTGTTTAATACATCACAGTCTGATCACCAGATCGATTCCACTGGAAATTATTTATTTTTTCTTTTTATTGTTGCAATTAATTAAAGTGTTTCAAAATGTTTTTTTCTTACCCAAACCCAAAGTCTACTTAATCTACTATTATCTATCCCAAAGGTGGCCTTCAAAACTGCTACTGCTACTGAGATGTTTAGTCACAATAATACAAAATTGTAATGTCCTGTTATCAAGGCAAATAGAGCAGTGGGAAAGGTAGAGTATAAAGTTTGGAAAAGCTTAGTTTGGAAAGGTTTGAAATAGCAGCATCCAAAGAAAACCTGTTACCTGTTTCTGTTCCTCTATCTTTCTCTTCATCTGTGACTGGAATACTTTAGTGAGAGTCATTTTCCTAAGGGGAATACTGGAGTGCCAGGATTAGAAATTACTGCTGGCTGTGAGCAGGATTGGATTTTCACCAGGTACTCGCCTCCTGCATCTTCTAGAGATTTTGTCTCCCTTAGCACTCTTTCTCCTTTCCCATGACAAACTCATTCCTTCCAGTTTATATAGAGGGGAACTCATCATTGTTATTATCTCTCTATATTTGTTTCTGTCATTTTCAAGACATTTATTTTGTTGTATCTACATGTTAGGCCACCATGTATTTACAGAAACACAGTATTTCCAACTAACTTTACAATAATAAACAACAATTTCAGGATGTAACTTATTGCACTGGTGTAATGAGGTGGTTGTTGCCAGGTACTACTGGCATCCCCCCACTTCAGTCCTATTTTTCCAGCTTCTTAGTAATGCACATTTACTCTTTCTGCAGCCAGACTATGGGACAAAAGATTACGATTGCCTTCATTGATAAACACAGCTGTATTACTGAATGGAGTCCGCAAGATATTCAGTGTTTTTGATGAAGATGCACAGAGAATCTATGCATCTGACATATTCTTTTGTTTGTATGTCTGAGAGTGGACAAAGATATCCCAGTTGTTAGTTCACTTATCCTTCAAAAGTGTCATTCAGTTAATTCTCTGTTTCTCAGAGCTTTTGCACAAGTCCTTTCCCTTCACTGCCAGGAGAGTGGACATCTGTCTATGCAGGGAAAACATTTTCAAATTTCCTGTCCAAATGAGCTCTGAAACTTCTGACTCCACTTTTGATTATTCCTGTCACTAGTTTGTCAGAAAAGAAATTAAATCCTCCTACCTGGATATTCTTGTACAGGTTCCTGCAAGACTGCAACAGCCGGATCACCACAGACCTCAGCAAGGTACTCTTCCACATCCTTGCTCCGCAGGAGTTCAGTTCCTGAACCGTCCGTATGGATGATGAAGAACCTGGAGAGACACAGAACTCTGACTTTATTGCACACAGGAAGCAAGGTAATGGAAATGGGGAAGGCTGCAGGGGGGGCCTCTGTGAGGAGAGGCCAGAGCTGCTCTGAGCCAATCACAGCTGGCTCCAGCTGGCTGCACCATCCTCAGACTCACAGCTGAGCCCAAGCTTAGGAGGCAATTCTGGGAAGGCATATTTAAGGTGGTAAAACACTGTACAGTCAGTGAGGAGTGAGAAAGAGTGAGAAACAACCTTGCAGACACAAAGGACAGAGGAGGAGGAGGTGCTCTAGGTGCCAGAGCAGCCCATGATACCAAGCTAGGTGAGACAGTTGATTGGTTTAAGGGTAGGACAGTTCTGCAGAAGGATCTGGATAGGCTGAGTCCAATCACATACCATTGAACATGGCTACATGCCAGGTCCTTCATTTTTGTCATAGCAACCTGATGCACTGGTATAGGCTTGGGGAACAGTGACTGCAAAGTTGACCAGTAGAAAAAGGATCTGAGGGTGCTGTTTGTCAGGCAGACAGCAGCATGCCAAGGTGGCCAAGAAGGCCAACAGCATCCTGGTGTGCATCAGAAATAGTATTGCCAGCAAGATCAGGGAAATGACTTTGCCTCTGCACTCAGCACTGGTGAGCCTGCATCTGGAATATGGTGTTCAGCTTTGGGCCCCTTAACACAAGAAGGATGTTGAATTGCTTATGCATGTGCAGAGCTACAAGCTGGTGAAGGGAGTAGAAAACGAGTTATACAGAGACGCTGAGGGTTACTTTTAGTCTGAAGGAGACCAAGAGGAGACCTCATCACTCTTTCCAACAACCCTGCAAAGAGGTTGCAGTGAGGAGAGTGTCCGACTATTTTCTTAGGGGACAATTAATGAAGAATTATTGAAGAATGAAAGTTATTATGAAGAATTTTTTCATGTGGTCAAGCACAAAGTAGAATGGGTTGCCCAGGGAAGTGGTGGAATCCCCAACCCTGGAGATAAAAGAGACTGGGGACCTGGCAGAATATGGTTTAGTGCTGGAACTTTGTAGGTTAGGTTGACTTGATTTTGAAGGTTTACGATATTTCCTTAAGGAACTGTGGTCTGCAGACAGCCCATGCTGGAGCAGGCTTTGTTCTTTGTGTTTTTCTAGATGGCAAAAATAAAAATGTTCTGTGATGACAAAATATGAGAACGGAATTTCGGGACATTGACATCAAGTGTGGAAATACACAGTAACGAACAAAGAAGTGCAAGTCTACAAACGCTGTACAAATATAGTATAGCAAAGAAAGTGTGAGCTTATGAACCTAGTGATGTTTACCTGGGGACATGTTCATCATAAGAGATGGATTTGTTAAATTCCGGGAGTACTGACGCTGAACTTCTGTTTTCCTTGTTGTTAAAGCCAATGTTCTGAACAAACACAGATGTGTTGCCATCAGCCATGACCTATAACAGAAATCATATAAAATGATTTGAGCTGCATGATGTATTAAAAACAGTAGCATGATGCTGGACTGTAAATATGATCTAGCTCAGTGAAAGAGACCAAAAATAAAATCGTACTTCATGTTGAGCAACCTACAATTCACGGGAAAAAGAAAAGAAGAAGAAAACTGAAAACAGTGAAAAAGTTAAAATACGACATATCAGAAACACTAATACTATGTGCTGACGTGCTTGGGGACTGTTAGTTATCAAATGGGGCCATCTATGTTTACATTACAATTTCAATATATATCTGCATACGTCAATAGGCAACTTCATACAAAAATACACACTTGCTGGGTAGGACTCTAAAGCTGAATGCTTCCAATTAAACATAGATTCATAAGGTGATACTGGTACTGTATACACCTGCTCCATCTCATGAATACTCCTCTTATTCTCACGCTCAACGGAAATGGGATCTTCAGAGCAAAATAGTGAGTATATTTCAATTACATTATCCCACAACTAATGTCAAAACTAATGAAACTTGTTTTCCCTTTGGATATTTTTCATGTCTGCATCCTCTCATAGTGCATATCACCTTCCTTACTACACCCCATGTTACCCATGATCACTGCTTCCACAATACCTTCAACTGCCCCACAGCCTCTTCTACGTGTCTTTTGTTCTCTATGCATCAGCTGAGAAAAAGATGGATGTTCTGATGCTGATGTCAAGCAACTTCTCTGATAATCTGAATAACACCGAGTTTGTAGGAAATTGATACCTTTTAAATTTCTACCCCTCCACTGATTAATTCAAAATCTCTTAAGGAGGTACTGACAGACACTACATATTTATATGAGCACAATTTATCCAGCTTTGAAAATCAGGTTAAAAATTGCATCATAATTCATGTGCCAAGCTGCATTGTTTGAAAACTTTGATACTCCTCTATATCCTCACCACTGTACTTTATATCAGATTTATCAGAGCACATGTTGATAAATAAATAAATACAATCTGGAAAAATAGTGAGGATTACAATTGGATATCACTTTTAGAAAATAGTATGTACGTCACAGACACTTAAATGATAAATTTCCTGAACTCATAGCTAAGTACTAACCTAGTTCAAAAACATGCTTTAGGTGTAGGCATGGAAAGATCAAAGCACAAGCAGTATGGCTTTTAAGACTGAATTTTACAACAACGTTTGCTCTACTAGGCAAACTGCAGTGTTTCTAAGGCCCTTCAAAGAAGCCAATATCCTCTCTAATTTTCAAACCATATTTGAAGAGCTGATTTTTTTGCTATAATAAAGTCACAGTACCTAAGGTAACTTTACAGGTGAGGTAAACTGCAGACCCTATGTTTCATTTCAATCTCTCTAAAAAGAGGGAAGTATCACAGAAGTAAAACCCGAGACTAGTCACATTCTCAGTAACAATTCAGAGATTTGATTCAGAAATGATTCCTTCTGGCTAGGTAGGCTACTTTGAGTGATATAAGCCTACAAACAGACTTCAAAAGTTTTTATGAGATAAAATTACTTTAAATGCATAAAATCCATGTATTTTACCTTGAAAAGATTTCCTTCAGGATCCATCATCTCACAAATAGTGCTGGAAGTATGCTTCAAAACATATCTACCTGTTTGTGTCCCTTCTTTCTTGGTGGTGAAATTACAGACTTCATGGGTATAAACAGCTGAGCAATTCTCATCAATGAAAAGGGATCCTGTCTTGTTGGGTAAAACCTATTGCAGTAAAAATTGGGGATATTTTGATGGAATGGATGGAGGCGAAGAAGGAAGATGAAGGAGGCAGGCCAGTGTTAATCTGTAGAATTCTGACTTCAGAAAATTTAAGATTGTGAATTAAGTTTACTATACAATTGTGAAAAACTATTTAAACACTGGCAGAGTATAAAGTCGAGAGAATCACAGGATTTGTGAAATCTATAGAGAGGGGAGTTAAAACAGTCAAGGTGAAACTGATAACAGGCAACTTGGGACATACAAGTAAATTTCACAGCCACAAACTACAAGTAACTCCTACCTGATATGTTCCCTGTGGCTTTGCTGTAATAGATGTCCCATCTCCAAAGACGGTACAACAGGTACCATCCTCACAATTCACTGTAACAGTAGCAAATTTGGGATTTTCTACTCGAATACATTTCACTTTCCTTGTGATGGTTTCTGAGTGTTCATCTAAAAATTAATACAGTAAAACTAGACCAGAGTAAATTAACCATAGAAAAGTCCTAGAGTTCAATTTTTAATTTTTTTCCTCTGACCTTTATCTTCTCAGCAAAAGATCCTTACATTTCGCATAACATCCTTTACCATCTAACCTTGTTATGTAAACACTATGCAACCTTACAATTTTTGGACTGTGCACTGAGTATAGAAAAATTATCTAAGGATGGTCAGGAGACTACATTCTAATTTATCAAGTATAGTACTCAGCATAATGATTTGGATATTTGTAACATACAAATTGAACCTGTGAAATGCTTTTTGCCTGTGATACATGCTGTAAGATATGAAGAAATTCCTATTCAGTAGCACAGAAAACAAAACTAACTGGTACACTGATTTGGCCACTGACATTTCCTGTTTACTGAATAACTTTCTTTCCCTACAGAAAAGCTTCCTGCTTTGTTTGAACACAACATTTTTGACATTCACACAGTAAATATACACTTCATATTACTTACAGGAAACAGAACTCATCTAGCAACTGAACAAAGCATACAGAATATACTTCCAGCCAGAAGAAACATGGATGTCATTAGCCTCATTTGTTTCAGGCAAACATAAGTTTCACTCCCTTACATAAGGTATTTTCCAAAGTCGTGCTCAATGAAATTCTGAATATCTCCAAGACTGAAAAGTCCACGGTTTCTCTGAGGAATATGAGGATGCCCTGATCTTTTTACATATATTCAGTTAATTAATCAGCTTACATGTCACATACAGTAGGGCAGGTATAGAGTGGGAAATGAAGATAATAAAACTGTCAAGCATTGCGTTTCACAGCGAAGGTGGGTCATACAAACATATGAGTAGAAAGAATGAAGTTTGTGTTTTCACTGCAATGTAGTTTTTGCACTGAATATTGATGGGGAAAAATAAAATAAAATAAAGATCAGGCATACAAACAAGCCTAGACTGCATTACTGGACTTTTTAAACTAAGCTACTAGGATGAGTAGCATGAGACTTCTTGATTAGAACTAGCGTAACTCTTTTAAAGTATATTTTGACAATTATTCCAAACATGAGATAAAACAAAGATAGATGTTTCCCTTTTTATTTTACCTGTTTTCTTGCTATCCTGCGGTACAAGATGTTCTTCACAGTCTTGGTAAAAAGTTGTGATCCTAGTACCATCCACATGATCTACTATTCTGCTACCATCCAGCTTCTCAACAATTATCACTTCATCATCTCGTACAGTCATAACCTGAAATAATAAGGGAACACGGATTTACATTAGCAAAGAGATATCTGTAACAGCAACAACAGTAACACAAGACATAATGTACTGAAAGTCTGAAGAAACTGGACTGCAACTTTACCTAGTTCAGAGACCAAGGATTTACATTTTCTTTAACATCTACAGCTTTTTATATTAGTAATGGTGAAATAACACACTCTGTAGGATGTTTCAAAAGAATGCATTCTACTACAGATGATGGCAGCCCCGTTTCTTAGGTTAGTAGACAGTGGTGTAATAACACAAAAAAAAGTAGTATTACTGTTCCATCAGCAGGGTCAGTTGCCTGATAGAATAAGATTGGCTCCAGATCCATTTGCCTTCCTCCTTCAGTTCCTACTTGAAGGCCTAATGGAGTTGTTGTTATCCAGGTTCCTGTTTGATTCTCCTTAGGTAGCTCAGGATTAACTGGACTCTGAATAGTGTCTTCAAATACTTCATCCTTGTTTGGGTGCAAAACAGTGTTTTTGTCACTGCCTTTTCCTGCAGAAATGAAACGTTCTGTAAGACTTGGTACTGTCTAAGGTGACAGACAAAAATCAATCAACTGAAAAGTTTCTGTATTGTCTTTTGACAGAATTGAAAGAATAATCTATCATAGAATTATTATCAGGCTAGAGAAAAATTACAAGACCTGTTACTCAAAGGTGTGCCCTTGAACTAATCTTATTTAATATGTTCATTAACAACACATAAAAAGTAAACAGTATACTATGATATCTGATTATGACATGGCTTTGGAATGTATCATGAATGTTGAAGAGAATCAGAGTGGCTTAAAGATAAAAAAGGTCATCCCAAAACTGTCCCATTTAGTTCAGGGATTAAAGCAGTAGAAATTTGATAAAGCCCAATAGAAATAAATTAAAGCAAAAAGGATTTCTGCTTTAGACACATTTGCAACAGTAGGATAAGATAAAGACCTGGATATGCATCCATGTATAATGACTACAATTGTCAGCGTGAAAGTACTGTGACAAAAAAGGGAACCAGACTAAGTATGGGCAAAAGACAACAGCATGGCACGGACAGAAGTCTAAAAGTTTACAGTTTACAGTTCATAAGTCCTAGCAAACAAAAATGTAAAAACAGGTGTAAATATTCACCACAGATTTGTCAAGACTAAGTAGCAGAGAGGAAAGGTGGGGGGCAGGGGAGGGAAGTGATTATAAAGGATAAGGAATAAAAGATATACACTGGTCATAGATATGGAGACTGAAAATTAGAAGATAGTTTGTCAGTTCTCAAACATGATTCTAGATTTCCTAAGGAATATCCTAAGAACAGAGGACTGCACTTGATGATTCAGAAAATCTCTTTTAGAAAGACTTCTCTTTAGCAGCAATTTTTATTCACGTACTTCCTATAAATTACAAGCTAATGTTATGACAAGTCCTAATCATTCTTTTCACTATGTAGCACTGACAGCCATCTGGGACCACACTCTGAGGTATGAAGCAAAAACATACTTGCCTCATTCTCTGTGAAATGGAATAACATGAGAATACTTGGACAGACCACAAGTCCATATAACCAAATAATTACAAAAGTAGGTGCCCCAGAATACATACAGTGAGAAAGAAAAGTATACTAAGTCCTCTGTGAATGGTATATTTCTCAATATAACAATTAAAAACTGTAACATGAAAGTAAAGATTTGACACTACTGAAGTTACAAGACTTTATCTGAACAGATTGTGTTAACTCATTCTGCTAGAAATGTAGCTCCTATGTACCCTTTTATTATTAGAGCCCTTGTGTGTTGTAAGAAAAGAAAGCTGCAGTCTGAGAGAGAAGATCTGCTATGAAGTTAACAAATTAGCAGGGTACAGTAGCTTAGTACAAATAAATTGCATTTTACACCAGCAGAATTTTTAGACCAAAGAAAAATGTCCTTTACTGAGTATCATCAGCCCTGCTAACATTTAATCTACGTGAAACACTGGAAACGTTACCTTTCTTAGTGCTCATCTCAGGTACAGGCTCTGGTTCTGATAATGGTTGTGTGTTATCTGGAATTACAGGTGGTGGAAGGACAGGGCCAGAATCAGGACTCCTACTCACAGTGCCATCAGCAAAGAGAATCTACAGAAATCAAAGACATATTAGAGACTAAAATAATTTCAAACACTAGTAAGAAGTTTCAAAAATAATATGTCACAAATACAATAGTCACTAGAATTTAGTATGTGATGAAGGAAGAAACGTAAGACTCACAGAATAAATGAAAAAAATAAATATATATTAAAAAAAGAAAGGATTGTTAATTAGTTGAATACACATGTAATCAGTGGGGATTTTATTCAGTAACAGACAGGCATTATAAAAGCAAAGGCTATTCTCTGATTGTGGAAGTGGACAAAGGTTGATGTCTTTCGATGAATACCAGTTGTCATAACAGCAGTAATGCATCTGTGTCACCATATTTATCTGTATTCAGGTATTCCACATGTCTAGGACTGCTGCTAATTTTTCTAGCCATCAAGTCTAAGAAAAAGAATTAATGATTATTTATTTTAGTATAGCTGGTTCCTGAGATCTACTGTACATAACATTTAACTCTTGATACGCAAGTTTCCTTGTGTGGCAGATAAAGCTTAGAATTACCCAATAAATTTCTCAACACATTTACAAATAGAAAACAGATAACCTGTGGAGAAGGTAATATAATGTGGAAAATAAACGGACAACATACACTCGTGTCTCAAGAGCTATGGTTCCTATAAGATTACTGATCACTTATTTTTCCTTTTGATTGCTTGTCTATATGGACATTAAACTAATGTAAAGAAGGAGGCATCTAGAATCTGTGCATACAAAGACTGTGGTATGACCATCCTAGGCACATGAACCCACACAGGCACATTCTTCAGTCAGGAGACTGCATCTGAATGATACACACACAAAGAGCAGCCAGTTTCCTTGCATATTACTGAAATTGATATGTTTTACTGCAATTCTGGGTAAATGATTTAAGATTTAATGTAATGAATGAATGTAATGAACTTGTACTAGTAATTGTGGTCTACTTAAACTGCAAAAAAACTGAGGAAATAAGAAATAATTTTGACAGTTTCTGAGTCAAAGCACACATCTTTTCATCAATTTGCTTACAATACATAGAGTATTAGACTTAGAAAAGACGATTATTTGTAGATTGATAACAGTATCAGCAAAAGTGGTATATATCTATACACATACATATACGTACACTTACGGTACCTAAAAGGTACAAAAAGTCTGGGCAACCTAATTTCTGTATAAACAAAGAAGATACTTAGGAATACAGACTTTTTGATGAAAATTTAGAATACCAAAAAGTGTCTACAAGACTGACAAGTATGTTTTTTCTCAACCTTGTATGAAAAAAGATATGGATGCTTTGTGTTGCCAAAAATACCAAAGATGAACTAATGTATACTTCAGATGTTTAAGTCCAGTAATGTAGTTCTCAAAACTGTTGTATTACACTGTTTCCTAATCCCAAGATTTTCTAAAATGTTCACGCCTAAAATTTTCATCATTAAAGTTCCTCATGCACATTATGATGCCTGATTCTAATAAAAACCAAGAGCATTTTAGTCTTGACGCTGCTGCAAAGTTCCAATGTTACTTAACTCCTACAATGACAAACTGTATACTTATTTATGTCAGCTGAGAAGCACAAGTTCAATGATAATAACACACAGGCTGCTTCCAATGAATTCTATTAAACGTACCCAGGTAGATCCATCCATCATGTATCTTACGACAGTTCCTTGACTAGTGATGACTCTTGATACCTCTCGTTTTATTTGACTTGTCACTGATGCATATAGACGAGAGTTCTTCACCTTTTGGGGATAACTTTGCCTAACAAGAATTTTCAAAGCTGGTTGCTTGGCTTTTTCTCTTCTGGTGTCTTCTTGTTTAATTTCACCTTCTATAACTTCATGTCCTTTCTCTTTGATTTCCACAGCCTTCTCCTCCTTTGCTTCATTTGCTTTCATTTTACCTTTCTCAGCCTCCTCTTCCTTGGCTTCATCTGCTTTGGTCTGCTCTTTCTCAGCCTCCTCTTCTTTGACGTTATTTGTTTTAATCTCACCTTTCTCAACCTCATCTTCCCTGGCTTCAGCTGTAGTGGCTTCACCTTCCAAATCTGAAAACAAATCCTGAATTACACATCACAATAGTGTTGAAATAGTTTGGAAATCCTGTTTCCTTTTTACTGTACTTTATATCAGATTGTTCATAACACATTTATTCTAAACCTTCAGAATATTAATATTATATTTGAATTAAAATGTGTCATTTATGTTGTGATTACTATTAAATAGACATGACAAAATTAGCAATCTGAGATTAAAAACTTCATACTGTTACATCTAAATCCATTAAGACAAAAACGAACAAAAAACAAACAAAAAAAACCCGAAACATTTTTATCTTTAATATTAACTTCTTTAAAATATTCTTAGTCTACAGTGGTTCAAAAAACTGGCCTTCAAAACATTCACCAAAGAAGGTTAATACTAGTCCATTGGGACAGGAGACATTGAGGCTTTGGAAAGCAAGAGCAGCTGACATCACTTGTGTTTGGGAAGCTGGTTCTTCTACTGTCATCTGCAGAACAAAACAATACTTAGTTTTATTCCACATTTAAAAAGACTTAAGAAAAAATTAGACTAGATTTCAGTTTTACCAAAACATACAAAAAAATTATATTCTATCACTCATTTTTAGCATTTTGAAAGTGTATGGATTCTGAAGTGGAAGCATTAAATTATTTTCTTTGATTATGCTATCTTATTTAATTCATCTTTATTATCCTTTGAAGAAAAACCCTTCTTGACTTTATTCATTTTGCCAAGTCACTAAGCTATCTTGTGTACAGTGTCAGGATAAAAGAAAAGGTAGCATGAAGCAGAAGAGCTTGTATTAGATATTCTACCTGAATAGATAAAAATCAGATAAAAATAACACTACTTCAAGTCTGCTGGAAATACAGCAGACATGAGAAGAGCACAGGAGGGAATGCTTGGCAGACAACAATGTAGTTCTCCGCACTCCTCGGTAGTGGAAACTGTCCTGCTGAATAGAAAAGATGAGGATGACCTAAAAAATGTCTGAAGACTCTGGAAAACTTAGGAAAAATACAACAATGAATCCTTTTACGTCAACCTCAAGAAACGTATGTGACAATGAACTATGCTATACCAATAATCATAAGATGAAAACAGTTTTGGGTTGCAGAGGAAGGTAAGAGAGAACTAGTCCTGGTATTATCCTGTATTCTTAATTTATATGGAGAGAAATACAGGGAAGAACAGGGAAAATTAGCAGATGCTTTGCCATGTCTTGTTAGACAAAGGACATTTTATGGCTACTTCACATAATATTACTGGGTAAATAAGGCTACTCTCACTACCCTAAAATCATAGTCACATGATCATGGGGTAGAGAATGGGTCACAGAATAGGGTGGTAGTAACCCTCAGTTGTCCTCTCCCTTCCAACTGTAGAAAAAATGTACCATATTGTTAGAGAGAACTGGTAGTGCAACCTATTCTAAAAATTTCCAGGGCTAGACATTTCCTAGTTTTCCTAGGCAAATCTATTCCGATCATTAACCTTACTTAGATTTTCCTACTTGTCAGCCTGAACATTTCTGACAAAAAAAAAAATATTTATTTCTAATGATTTCTTCTGAATATATAGGCTAGCATAAAATATCTTTTTGTCCCTCTACCACAAGTTGTTCCGTCTCTCAACTCTGGATCAAACAAACCCAAACCATATCTTTTAACCTTTCCTCGCTGGTAAAGTTTTCAAGACTTCTGATTGTTTTTAGTGCTTTCCTTAGAACTATTTAATGTGGCCCATATATTTCTTTACCTGTCTTGGTGGGAAGAATAATTTCACATACTTAGCAGGCTGTACTCTTTTTTCTTCATCTTCGTATGGTGTTTGTCCTTCTCACAGTAAGATGGCATTACTGACTTTATATATAGCTTTTGATAATTTTCAACTCTTAGACAATCTCCTGCATAACTGCCACTGGTAAAATGCTCATACATTCTTTAGATTACTGATTATTTATACAGAATTATAGAACCTAGCACATGTTTTTACTGAATTGCATCTTATTTTACAAACAATGTTCATGTGAATTTGTCAAGTTCACTTCAAATTCTAATGTTGTCCTCCAAAACATCTGCAGATTCACACACCTAGGTACTGCATGCACTAGCAAAGGAATACTGTTTGTCTTACAGAGTTTTTACTAAAAGACCAAAAATTAATGAAGACACTGTAAATAAAACTTCTTATTTTTTTTTGAAAAAGAGAAGGAACTTGAAGATGCTTTGGCAGAATTTTATTGGTAGAGAAGTTTGTGTAGGGTTTATATGCACCATAAAATTGAGATATGTTATTGTCATGCTATTTGGCAAGTTCCCATGCTTGTGCTCTTTAAGTATCTAGTTAAATTTGAGGAAATCAGGTCAGCAAGACTTTCTGTGGATATGGGCAGAATTCAAGTCGAAAGAAGAGCCATAGCATATCCTAATTCACTAGGTACCTCAGAGCAGTATAGCTATTTTGTATCAGAGAGCCCTCAATGGATATTCTAAAAACTTTCAGTATCTCTTCATTCTTGTCTTTCTTACTATCCTCTCCTGTCACTTGCTGCGCACTGGAAACTATCTCCTGCTTCAATTGTATCTGTATTGCATTTAACCCTTCATTTCAATGTTTTCTAATATAAATATTTGCACATCTCAGTCTACCTCTGTTAACATAATTACATTCTCCATTCATCCTCCCTTACCAAAAGGGCTAAGAATATGCATCATAAACTGCTGAAGAGGGCATAGCAAGAGCGATTTTGAAATAAGTGGCCAAAGTGACCAGTGTGACCCATTTCTCCCTCACTCACGTTTCCATGCCAAAAAATCTTCTCACAGAACTTTGAGAAAGATGTTCAAGATCAAATGCTAAGTACTTTTGGGGAACATGGCTCTGTAATTTCTGCCCTACTTTTTGATATGTATTGCATAAAAGAAATGCAGAATCTACTTCTGAAATGTCATCTATCCTTTCCAAAGCCCTGTCCTGTGACAGAAGTCCTTCAGCAAAAGGCAAAAGAAGCTTCCTGTTTGCTGGACCTTGGCTAATAGTTAGTTGGAAAGACCAAACTGCAAAGCAAACTTCTGCAAAAATGTCTTCATTAATTAGGAAAATGCTGAGTGCTCCACTAGGGTCATAACAACTTTTGCAAGTGGTATATGCTTGAGGAAGGGAGGCTGGAGAGCTGCCCAGCAGTAAAGGGCCTGATAGTGTTGGCTGACAGCTGGTTGAACATGAGTCAGCTGTGTGCCCAGGTGCCATGTATCAGAAACAGTGCAGTCAGCAGGACTAGAAAAGAGGCCGTCTCTCCGTATTTGGTACTTGAGAGACCACATTTTGAATACTGTGTTTAGTTTTGGGCCCTTCACTGTGCGAATACAAGAAAGACTACTCAGAGCAGAAGCTGTGGAGCAAGATCACTACAAAAAAGATGCTGAGTTGCTGAACTGCATTAAGAGAGGCGCAACAAACCTGGTGAAGGGACTGAAAAACAAGACATATGAGGAACAAGGCTGAGAGAACTGGAGCTGTTAAGTCTGGAAAAAAAGAGAATGAGGGGAGACATCACTGCTCTCTACAGCTAACTGAAAGGAGGTTGTACAGAAGTGGCCATCAGTCTATTTTCTTATGTAACAAGTAAAAGGACGCAAATAAACGGCCTCAAGTTGCGCCAAGGGAGGATTAGATTTGATATTAGAAAGAATTTCTTCATGGTTATGCATCAGAACAGGCACTCCATGAAAGTGGTGGAGTTGCCATTTCTTAAGTTATTTAAGGGATTTGTTGACACTGTGTTAAGGGACATTGTTTAGTGATGGATTAAGTAGTCTTAGGTTGATGGTTGGACTGCACGATCTTAAGGGTCTTTTCCAACTGATTCTAATCGTTCTGTGATTCTAGTTTGGTCTGTTGAAGATTTTCCAATACAGACTTCAGAAAGAACAGAGAAGTTCTCTTATCTGGTTAAAGTAAAAATAAAATAATAATAATAAAAAAAAGAACAATAGAAAAAAGATTTAACCTTGGAAGTTCCATACAAACACACGGAAGAATTTCTTTACTCGGAGAGTGATGAAGCCCTGGAACAGGCTGCCCAGAGAGCAGCCTGTTGAATCCCTCTCTGGAGATATTCAAAACCTATCTGGACACCTTCCTGTGTGACCTAGAGTAGGCAACCTGCTTTAGCAGGAAGGTTGGCCAAGCTGATCTAGAGGTCCCTTCTAACCACTCTAATTCTGCAATTCTGTGATGTTGAGTAAAAACTAATTTCTAGAGCAGTTCTATTCAGTGAGAATGTAACAGGTATAACTGCAAAACCAAAATCAACACAAGTATGTGGATATACTGCTCTACATCACAAAGCCTTAAGGACTATTTTAATCAACAGCTGCCAATATTTTCACCTGAGAACAATTGGAAAAGTAAAACATACCCTTAGTATGTAAAATATACCCTTAGCACCATAAATTACTAGGAATTTGTTAAAACATTTCTCAAAATCCTCTAAGAAGAATATTTGTGTTTATTACATAAGTGTACATATTTAAATTTTTGTTTGTTTTTAACATTCAGTGGATAAATGTCTGTTTTCTTACTTTTCCTTCTTGTTTTTCATGGTTGTCTGGTGGTGAAGAGCTTATTCTACTATTGCTTGATTTTGTAGATGGCAGAGATTTTCCTGATTTTTGTTTGACTGACTTGTCTTTTTTTTCTGAAGCTGAGGTAGTGGAAGGAGGAACAGTTGGAATATGAACAGAAGGGATGTTCAGAATTGCTGCTAAGACAGGATCTGTTTGATCATCTAAAAAAGAGAAAAACATTATTTTTAATGCAATTAATTTTCACAAATGTCCATTTTTACATTCAATTCTGACAAGGTTTTATACTTTAAATATTACCTTTGAAATAATGAATTGAATGATATCAGATAGATGGACTGAACATATTTTTTGGAAAATATTTTCACAGATGGGATACTTGTCAATTGAAAAGGAATCCTGAAACTGTTGTTTCCTTTAGCTTGTATTCAGTCTCAAAACAGAATATACAGCATTTTTTGTTCTGCTTTAGCTCCAGAATACCTACACAGATGAAGAAATTTTGAGTCTAGTGCCTAAGATAAGACCATCGCTACTATGCTTTATCACTGGTGGATTGAATGCGGACTGCAGCAATTTTGGGCTTCATAGCTCTGTTTTGCTCCAACAAATCAGAAAGATTCTGTTTCTCAGGTTCTCCCGCTTCTTAAAAGTCAAGCATTACAGCAGCCTGCTAAGCATGTTCACAAGAAGTACTTGTATTGCCTTCCAAAACACTGACTTGAAAATAATATAAAATAAGATTTCAGTGTAACACTTTTTGTTTGAACAAACTAATACTTCCTTTTAACAAGAAAACCCTGTCAGTGCTAAAAATTTTTCACACATTTTTTTAATCACCTCTTCTTACTTGGCAGTCTTTCTCACATGACAATGATTCATGTAATAGCACCTTGTCGTCCATCTGGACAATTGAAGCAATTGAATTCCTGTCTGTTTTGGAAAATTCGTTACTCCCTGTGGAGCAGCTTATTCATATCTTAACCACAGCCACATAGATAAAGTACTGAAAACACCAAAGAACAAATTAAAAAAAAATAATTAAAAGCCAGGGAGTTGTGGTCAATGGCTCTATGTCCAAGCAGAGGCCAGTAATGAGCAGTATCCCCCAGGGGTCTGTCTTGGGTCTGGTACTCTTTGGGATTGAATGCACTTGCAGGAATTTTGCTTATGACACTAAGCTGAGTGATGCGGTTGATACAGAAGAAGGGAGGAATGCTCTCCAGAGGTACCTTGGTAAACTTGAAAGGTGCGCACTTGTGAACTCAATAAGGTTCAACAAAGCAAAGTGCAAGGTTTCGCTCTTGGGTCAAGGTAATCTCAGATATGTATACAAACTGGGAGAAGAAATCTATGAGAACAGCCCTGCTGAGAAGGACTTAGGGGTCCTGGATAAAACTTAACATGAGCCAGCAGTGTATGCTTGCAGCCTGGAAGACCAATGGTACCCTGGGTTCCATCAGAAGAGTGGTGGCCAGCAGGGACAAGGAGGTGACTGTTCCCCTCTAATCTGCCCTCATGAGTCCCCAGCTGGATTACTGCATCCAAGCCTGAGGATCCCAACACAGAAAAGATTTGGAACTTTTGGAGAGAGTCCAGAAGAGGGTCACAGAGTTGATCCAAGGGCTGGAGCACCTCTCCTATGAAGATAGGCTGAAGGAACTGGGCTTGTTCAGCCTAGAAAAGAGAAGGTTGCAGGGAGACCTCATTGCAGCCTTCCAATATAAATACTGGAGGGAATTTTATAAACATGAGGGAAAACAACTTTTACACAGGTAGATAGTGACAGGACAAGGGGGAATAGTTTTAAACTGAGGAAGAGAGATTTATATTAGATGTCAAGGAGAAGTTTTTTACTGAGAGAGTGATGAGGTGCTGGGACAGGCTGCCTGGAGAGGCTGAGGATGCCCTGGTGGTTTTAAGGCCAGGTTGGATGGGACTCTGGACAATCTGATCTAGTACTTGATCTAGTGGCTGGCAACCCTGTCTGTGGCAGTGGGGTGGGAACTTGAGATCCGTTTCAACACAAGCCATTGTATGATTCTATCATTATCTCAGAAAACAGCTTTTGAAAATCTTTTTTTTAAATTTAAACAAATACAGCAATCTTGATTTGCTTGGTAGTTTCTGAAACTCTGAGATTTAACAAGTCAGTCATTGCAAAAGAATCTTTTCGAAGACTTTCAAAAATTCTTTTTTGGTAAAATTAATTCTAAATTTTGCATCTTATAATAAGCAGTGTAGTTTCATGTGAAAAACTAATCAGTTAGGCAAAGAAAACTGAACTCATTAACAAATTGCAAGCCAAGTTACATTTAGACAAAGGAGAAAAAAATACACACAGAAGCATGCTAATAAAACTACTCTGGTGTGAGGTCACAGCATTTTCTGCAATGTAGATGAAGTGTTAATACATCTTTGGTTCAACAAGATAAAAGGTAGGCCCAGTGCGTACTACATGTACAGTTTCCAGGAATGTTTTGGCTTAGATGCTTTTAGACCTGCAGATAAGAAAATGTTTAGAACACCTCAAAAATAAGATTCTAATTAACTAGAAAAACTGTTCGCGTGCTCAAGAACATTTGCCTTATAGATAATTCAGGGTTTATGGGACCTGCAAAGGTGACATAAAATTTAACAATCTAAGACTGGAAGAAACTATCATCACCAGAAGATCATCTAATCAGCAGTCCATAGAAAACACACCTTCCACCCCAGATGTTAACCTAATTCTTCAATCTCAGCTTCTGTCTTGGTGCTAGCATTAGGGAAATGCACCAATATCTGAATATATCCATAGCCTTTAGCCTAACAAGAAAATTTAGATCACCACAAGGACTTTTAAGTCCACATTTTCATTAGATGATGCATGGCTGATGTGCACAAATCTGATACTTTGTTAGGTAGCTCCATTTTCAGGTACTGAAATTTATGTTGTGTGACTTCCATAGTTCACTGGAAGTCTGAGGAAAGATTAACAAACCTGTTTTATTTGAAATATGCCGGTGATAAGTTCTCAACTAATTATATAAAATAGAAAAGTTTAATGTTCTCAATGGAGACTGCTGTGATTTAAATTTATTAGTGACCATGACTGTGGAATAAACTAGCAGTAGTATCAATCTACAGGTGCCTGATGAGTAAAAACAGCTGATGAATAAACTTGGACAGAGGTAATTCTCTACTAAGAGGCATGATAGCTGAAATGAAGGACTCTGAGGCAATCTTTAAATGATCTTTAAAATCATTAGTGAATGTGATCCATCCTGTCAGGTTAGTATAAATATTTATATGACCACTGCAAACTAGATATAAACAAGCTCTTATCTACAATGAGGGGTGCTGTGAAGTGGAGCAAGCTCAGTTTCAGATAACACTACTTTCCAGAGTGCTGAATTTAGGAATAAAAGCTGTTATAGGCTCTCAGTTCCTGAGAGTATTTAATCTACTTTTATACTCTGGTTGTCCTGTAAAAAGAGGACACACTTTCTGACAGTAGCAATGGAAGAGTGGATTGTTGTGACAGAGAGGAAGTGTCTTCAGAAATCTTGAGAATTATGGGAAATTCCAGAGGACTATCAGAGTAAGGATAACACAAGAACTAGCACTTGGGAGTTGTACTGTCAGGATTTCATCAATGGTCAAACAGCAACTGCACAGCTTACACAACATCCAGATGCAAAAACTTCAGAAGTGCTCAAGCAGTGCATCAAAATTATGAAAAGCTTACTTCCTAAGTCTGAAGTTAGATCTGGGTCAAGCTAGAGAAAAAAAATATACTAAAAGTTCTTTTTTTTTTTTTTTTTAACCTTAAAAGTTAAATATTAAAATTTAACCAAGAAACAAAAAGCTGCACAAAACTGAGAAACAATTTGAGGGCTTTTCTTATCTGAAGAAGAAACAAAATGAGAACAAAAAAAAAAAAGGAAAAAGAGAGAGTCCAGAAAATGACTTCAGTAATGCAATTTAACCAGTCCATGGAGAGAAACTTTGTATTGCATGTCATTATCATTCTACATTAGGAATGGATGATGTGTAAGAAAAGTCTAAACCAAGATGTTTCTGGTTAGAATGTTTCTGGTTAGAATTTTTCTGAGCACTTATGATACAAACACCCACAACAGGAATGTAGGCATAAGCAAGTGATTGCAGGAAAATTGCAAATGCTCCAAGAATGCCAGTCAGCAGTGTGGCACTAAAGCTCAACATGGAAAAGATTACTCTAACGTAGAACAGGCTGCCTATTGGATACGTGAAAAAAGCCTGAACATCACAGCTGATATGCTGATATGTAGGTGTTTAATTAGGCAACTCACTTTTTGCCAAAATACAAGAGTTCTCAGTCTACTATATTGTGGATGCTATCTTTGACCAATTTTAAATAGTTATTTTTTAGAAAATCACTTGAAAAATGTATTTGAATAATTAAAATTGAGTATATAGTTGAATGGTTTACTACAGTCCACACAAAGGTGTATTCAATTAAGTGTTTTCATATTTTAAGAACTGAAAACTGCTGGGATCATTTTCTGATCAGAAAAGGGTTTCATTTTTATCCATGTGATGGTTTTAGCGGCCTTTCAAATGCAATGGAAATAAAAAGCTCTTGGTAAAAGCAGATGCTATTTTCACTGTGGTTTTATGAAGCAATTGCTTCCAGTTGGTGAATGTGTTTATTGAAAAGCCGAGAGAAATCCCTCATTATGACTGTACAACTAGAACCTAGACTCCAACTCCTAACATAAAATGAAAATTCCATAATCACCTATATAAGTTAACAAAAATATTATTTCTTGGAAAACCAAAAAGACTCCTCAACAAATCACATTTTCTTTGGCTCAAATTTTTGCTGGACTATTTAATAACAATACTTGCAAATTTCTCCCTTCACTGCTCTGTTTTCACAGTAAGTAAAGTAAAAAAGCATGGAGACCTCCTTCCATTTTGCAATTTGAATCACAGAATATTCTTGACAATGTAATCTCATCTCAAGCCTTGCAGAAAATACCACCATGTGGTAACAGCTGCTAAGAAAGGCAGAATTGCATGCAACAAATTACTGAGCTAAGGGGTGTGTGAAAAAAATAAAAAAAAGAAGGAAAAGAATTCCCCCTTTGGTTCTCAAATATCCTCTTCTATTTGCTTATTTTACCTGCTGTCTTCCCTGTAGGTCCGTAATAGCTCAGGGACAGCTGGATTCCATTTTCCAAGGTGGCTGAAAAAGATCCAAACTTGCTCACAGGTTTCTTTTGATTTTTAATATTTCCTTTAAAAAAAAATAAAAATTTAAAGATAGAAACACATTGCAGAACTATCTGACCTGCAAACCAGTGTCTGATCTGAACAATGTCACATTAATGTGGATGAGTAACCTATTTAACAAATTAATATATAGAAGGAGAAAGTTTGTAAGAGTGATACCTGTAAAGCATTGCCTGCCATTCCACTCATAGGGTAGTATGTAGTAGTCAGTTTTGTGTAATGTACCTATAGTTTCTCATCTGCACTCTAATTAGCTAGATCAGTTAACAGGAACAATTAGTGAAAAGTCCATGCGAATTTAAACAACAAATGAAACAAGTTCTGGAGTCAAGAATTTTCGTTTCCCTTCTTGGTTGACAATAATGCTGAACTGGTCAATTCTATCACTCAGAAGATTCCTGTTTTGATAGGAGGAAAGCTTCCCATTGGTGCTGAATGAATACAAGTGGTATGAGATGCTAACACATTGTGATTGAAAGTGTCACCTGACAGATCTTAAAACGACATATGACAACTTTCAGAAAGGCAGACAAGAAATATCTCATCTGTGGAAGGGATGTAACATTTCTGTTCATCCACCCTACTATTATTTCTCTGGTGGCAGCTGCTGCCAAGGAGAGAAGAAGGAACAAGATGCTTTCTAATGGTGAAGAGTAAGAGAACTAACACTCCCACATGAAGTTACACTTCTCCAACACTCTCCAGTTCTGCATAAGTAGAATCCTACAGTGTTTAGGGCAAATAAATACATACACAAATCATTACAGACCACCTTCCTGCTTGGAACCACCGTCAGCAGATTTCAGAAAGGACTGAGATTCAAAACTTCTGGGCATCTTTTAGAAACATGCCAACAAGCAACAGATACTTCTGAACTGCAGAAAGGATCTGTTTCCACACCAAAGATCCTGAGGAAGCACTAATTCTTCAGCAGTATATCCCACAAAAAAAGACTCAGTTCAAAGGGGAAAGACTTTTCTTTTCAGAGCAGAAATTAATTCTGGATATAGTAAAGAGAATTCAATTTGCAACCTTTTAGACTTTCCCAAGCCATATTAAGATCAGAAGAAGTCCTATACTAAAGATGAAAATTCTCTTAAGGAATGGTGAATCTTTTCAGTGATTTCCTCGCTTAAAAAAGTGGTTTGCATCTGTTATCCTGCACCATGCTTATTTCTACACCTTGCATGATGTTTAAGTCAGCAAACTGGATTAATATTAATCTTTTGATTTTTAGTGACTGGGTCTTACTCTGATCTCAGATACAAAGAATTGTCTCACCCTGTAATTTGTCATTCTAAATAACACAGTTTGCAAGGGTGAGGACAGAGCACCCTCTTTGCCATCTTTGTCATCTCCTGACTCAGAGGGTTCAAAGACTATTTCAGCTCCAGTCAGCTGGGGCTGTACTAGATCTGCAAGTTTCCAAAACTCCCTCACAGACTTCAATTGAAAAACTGGACACTGAAAAAAAAAAGAAAAATTCTACCTCTTCTCTGGACTTCTGATTTGGTCAGTAAATTGTTAAAAAATAAAAATAAAAAAAGGTAGTAGTGACCAGAAAAGTACACATTCATTCTACTTTTTTTTTTGGATGAGTGTTGCTAATAGCTAAACATTTTGCTTAAATCTCACATTCACAGACATTCTGATATCTTTATAATTTTGAATGATACCTAATAACATATATTCTTGCCCACATTCTTCATTTGAAAGCATGCATCTGTTCACAGCAACACTGATCCCATTTACTCTTTGCAATTAGGAATTTATTTTATATTAGTTGATAAGGTTTACACCCAACTACTAAATATATCAAACTATTAATACTTTTTATCCATGACATCAACCCACTGACCTGGTGCAATTCTCTGTTCTTCATTATTTTCTTGCACTTCAATTTCTGTTAAGTTTTCCTTGGGATCTGTGATATGAATGAAAAAGTTGTGGTTGTCCTTTACCACTTTCACCTTTACCAAAGTTAGACCTACAAGGCAATGGAATACTGTTATTGCATTCACTAGGCTTCAGTACTGATTTCTGACCCCTAGAAAAGCCTGCACTTGCAACTATGATAAGTCATACAAAAATAAAATTGTCCAGAAGAATATCCAATTCCTTACTATTAGGCAAAGATGATGAAACTAAGGTTATCTGAGCTTAAATTACCTTAGTAAATATTTAGAAGACATCCTGACAATTAGAACTGATAGACTGGAACAGCCCTGTTACTCACACTGGATAGGAGACTGGGATATGCATGCATGGAATGTATTGTACTGGCTGCCATTGAATAATTCTATTTTTTGGTACTTCGTGAATTGTTAACCTACTACAGCAAAACTTACAGTTTAGTGGTAATAAAATCTAACATGGAATTACATGGTACTGTCACAATATCTTTTAACAGATTTTCTACTACTGAGATGTGAGTAAGTAAGTACGCATAAAGGAAACTTTGACACCTGTTATTAACTGTCTCAAAGCAAAGTGTTGAGTAAAAGAATCACCTTTTACAAACCCTATCTTCTCTACATGAATCTGTCCTCCGTCAGATGGGAAAAGATAGTGATTGATTCCAGATACTTGAATAAGACTCTCCCCTGTGTTGTAACCAAGAAACTGAAAAACACAAGTTTTAGACTATGGGTAAATGAAAAAGGCAGAAGCTGTGAAAGAGGCAAAGGACAGATAATCACACTAACATTGTTCTGATTAAAACTTCTAGTTTAGAGATTTAATTAATGGAATTGTGACTTCAACAAATATATGGCATGTTATTCTCATATCTGAGTAATGTCTCATTTTCTAACTGAAGTAACTTGTTTCACACCAGTGCTGAATCTCATTATTCAGTTGTATGTAGTGACTGTGGGAACTGAAAAGTAGCAAGTAGTCTTGTTGCTTAATAAATAAAATAGGGAAATAAAAATTATGGCCAAGTACAAAGAGATAAAATACAAATACAATGCCATAAGATTTGTACATCAGAACCAAACCAGACAAGGACTCTGATTTCCATCCCTAGATTTTGGAATTCAGGCACTGAGTGTACTCAGGCAAGTTCAGACTAGAAAACAGCAAAATCATAGATGTGTAACATATACTCAAGCAAGTTTAGACTAAAGAATGCTGACATGGGAATGTCACTTTATCTGCAGCACATAACCATTGTATACATCTAGAAAATGGGATTTTGTGCCATAAAGGAATTCTGAACTTCCTTATTTACATTCCTCAGTTTCAAAGAGATGTAGGTAATGAAAATAGGAGAAGTACTTTCATGAATCCAAATCTTGTGTTTTCATAGATTTATGTCCAGAAAACTTCAAGGAGAAGCAGGATATTATCTGCAACTGTCATTTTCCAGTACTGTAAAATTAAATTGCTATTGGAATATCTAGTCTGATACAGTACAGAATTGTAGTGGTTGGAAGGGACCTTCAGAAATCATCCAGTTCAGCCCCCCGTGTTTTGCAGGTCTATAGTTTCCTGGTGCGCAGTGAGAAAAAAACCCTGGAATGACAGTCTTGGATGTAAGGCTTATTTTGTAAATATAATCCAGGGCAAACTGCCTAAAAATTGTTTGGATACAATTAGTAAAGAGTTCCCCCAGTAGGAAATATCTGTCTGTTAGTGTGACAGGCAGAATAGCTTTGTATTATGGCACTCCAAGGACATGAATTTTGAAACAGGAAATGGAAGAAACAGTGGATTCCTTTTACTTGATTTCCAGCATGGATAGCCAAAACTTCAGCCAGGTCTAGCAGTCCCCAAATAAATGAATTGGAACTGCTCTTTATGTTCCCTTTTCCTATCCTCTCCCATGAATGACACTACTTTAGGCAAAATTCATCCCATGAATATATTAACCAAGGATACAAAAACAATATCAATTTATCTTTGTGTTTATGTCATATACATTTAAAAACATCCAAATCTTGTGTAAGATAGTCTTAAAACTGCATTTCCAAAACTTTTAGAAAGCAATCTGATGCTAAAAATGATGGAATTAAGCAGAACCTAGTTACGCTTAATTAGTTCTGAAATTCAGTCTCATAACAGATTATAGCTCTGCAAAACTTGGCTATATATAAACAGGTGACACTCTCCTAATATAGTAAAATAATATGACTCTCTACCTTATAAATTTTTTCAGGATGTGTTTCTGAGATGCTGTGATCCTCTTCAGGTTCAGAGACTTTTGCTGGCTCATCCTTAAGCTTCTCTTTGGGAGAATTCTTACAGGAATCTTCACTTTCTTCACATATTACTGTCTCCTGTCTTTTCATTTTACCACTCAAATTTTCTTTTTTTGTTTTTTTCTCTTCCTTAAGTCGCTCTTCCTCTAGTAACTGATTCCGTTTTTCTTTACTAGCCTAAATTAATTATCAGGAGTTCAATTTACTTTATAATCCATGGTATTTCATATGAGAAAAGGATATGAGTAAACGAATGCAAAATAACATAGGTTCCTTTGATCTTCTAAGTTAATAATATTTTTAAAGCCCGTCTACAGTTTTACAACATTACATACTATATTTTGCATAAAATTAATGGCACATTCAATTCACAGAATCAGTCATTTTTGACCACAGGAGATGTATCAGGTGATAATTTGTATCTTACACATCATAAGCAAATAACTCACTTGGTAGTTCACTATTCTGCAATGTTTGTCACCATATCAGAACGAATCACTAACTGAATTTATTACCAAAATGTGAGATGAAATGGTTTTATTCCTTTACAGAAAGAGGAAAGAGGTATTAACACCAGAATTATTAACGTGACAAGAATACAACATAAGAGATCTTACATTTTCCAGGCTAGCATTTTATGTTCTAAGCACACCAAAGCACTAACATTATTGTGGAAGAAACAGTAAGCATGCACAATTACAAGTTAGCCTAACTTGAGCTATTTCAGATAAGTTGATTACCCAGGAATTGGTTAACACCATTTCATAGTTACATTTCAGAGGCAGTACTTTAAGTGCAGAGCACTGCACACTGTAAAAAAGATGAGATACATAAACTGTGGCTGTGAAGAGCCAAAAAAACCCCTAGGGAGTACAGCAACAGTTAAGCTAGATCTACACAGTATAATGGATGCCTTTCTGGCAAGTCAGTGTTACTTAGTCCATTTCAGAAACATACCTATTTTTGCCTTACCTTAAGAGAACCTTCTCTAATAAAATAACTTCTTTCATTGCTGGACTGAGATTCCAGAATGGTGTCCAATATGCTCTCAGGTCTTGATGTGCTGACTTTGAAAAAAGAAGGAGGAATAACTGTGATCATCAATATGTGAAAATCAGATTACTGTTAAAAAAAAAAAAAAAAAAAAAAAAAGGAAAAAAGTTCATAAATAAAAAAGACGCAAGTAAATAAAATAGAATATAGATTGGTAAACAGTAAAACATACAAGTATAAAAGCAGAATAAAGTCAATGTTAAATATCTTTAGAGATACAAGATGCTATTCAGATTAGAAGAAATTATCTCACAACTAGTATTAATTGGCATTCATAACTGGGGGTCATATGTTCCTCTGGTTAGTTTGGGTCAACAGTCCTTGTTGTGTTCCCTCCTAGCTTCATTTGCACTCCCAATCTCCTTGTTGGCAGGGCAGTGTGAGAAGCAGAAAAACACTTCGTGCAAGCACTGCTCAGCAACTACTGAAACACTGGGGTTCTGTCAATGTTATTTTCCTCCTAAATCCAAAACACAGCACGATATCAGACAATACAAATAAAATTACCTCTAATTCAGCCCAAACTGGGGGAGCTACACGGGTACAAGATATGATCCTAAAGTTAAAACTATCCATTTGGTTCTCAAGCTATACTGCCAGAAGGTTTCAAAGTAGATACTCAAAGAAAGTTAGTAAAGTCTAAATAACAAATCATTTTTAATTCAAATACACAAATAGACAATTTGGACAAAACCTCTCTTTTGTCAGTATTTGTGTTCAAGATTTTGTTGCCTGCTCAACATTTATTGCATCAACTGCTTACAATTTTCATTATCCAAAACGCTGCTTGTAATTAAAGTTTGCTTTTCAGTTTAGTTAATTCCAATTTCCAGTTTTAGCTTCTAGTCCACAGTTTCTGACTTCCAGTTTTATCCTGCTCTTTTAAAAAAAATGTCACCAACTTCATTTACTGTTCATCTCTTCATATGTTTAGTCATATAACAGAGATTCATAGTTGCATGTAAACTTTCAAGTAACTTCATTAAATAAAACCAGGTCTTGAAGATGTAAATTTACATTAAGGGACTCAAGTTTGCAAAATGAAGGATGATGCAGAGTATTTAAGTACATGTATTTAATTAAATTCAAAAGATGTTTATGTATACACAGATGACAAGACATGCTTGCCCTATTAAAAATATATGGGATTCTTCCATGAACAGCTTTGGGTCTCAGCATTTATCATGAAGAATGAATTTTCCACGATAAAACAGAAAGATACGCACTAGAGGCTTTATTAGATAAGCCAGGCTTTTTCACAGCGTAGTTGGAAAATTCAGATGGTCCTTCAGCCAAGCCTTCTCCCTGTTTAAGAGCCTTCATTTCCCTAGCTATCTTCTCTTCTTGGTATTTGACTTCTTCTTCTTTCACCCAGTCTTCAATTGAGTTGGCCACCAGCTCAAGATAGTTCCTGAAAAGCATAATATTGATCTATTTACTACAATACAATTTCCACTATGATGATTTCAGGTGAAAAAAAAAAATCATTTGGCTTCTCGTTTTCTTGTATAAATATGCAGTAATCTTTGAGACAAGGACTGTGTTGGTAAAAAACAAAGACAAAAGAGTCATTCTGTTATACAGATGCTGGTACTTCTGTCTTAATGATACTTGTTTAAAATATCTTATGTTTGAGATTTGGTTTCTCCTGACTGCAAAGAGATAGTAGAAACTTGTCTTCCAAAGAACACCTGCCATTAAAGAAAATCCAGACATACAGAAAACATACAGACATTCAGTTTAAGAAAGCTTGAGACCAATTCTCCTCAGTATTTTATCACTAGGACTATTTATTTTCTTATTTGCTCTTGATTTATACTACCTTTTAAATGCACTTATTTGTTTGCTTGGCAGCTAAGGAGTGTTACCCTGTTTAGTTTCTAGCTCTTTTCTGTCCATATGACAGGAAAGGCATTTGGAAATTATTACCCAAATCCAGATAAGAGAATCAGTAGACTGTAACCTGGCATAAATTAAGAATATTGATAAATAACAGTTAAAGTCAGCACTGAATGATAAACTGCTGCAGAGTTTGCTGAGCATCTGTACTTGTACTGTTTTGTCTTCCAATGGTATTTGAAACTACTGAGTAGTTCATTGTGAACGACTGCTTTCAAGGTAAAATAAAGGCCAAAAATCGCATATGCAGTTATCACACAATCTCTTGTTTGGAGTGTTACTATAATTCTTTAAAGTAAAATTCTTCACATGTAAAAGTAAAAGAAACTTGTATAGAAGTCATTTTATCTTCATAAACTTTTGCCTTCAAGGGTTCAAGAAGATTCTACTGTGTTCTAATGCCATGGTAGTATCTACAGATTTTGGCTGTGAACATGTAGGCAGCACAAGCAATTTCTGATCTCATGACAGTTTCAGATTTCTTATTGTAGCATTATGCAGCATGTTGCAGAGACTTAATATGTAAGATATCTATGCAGGTTGGATATATATAAAGTTTATGTGCAGCTTGAAGATATACTACTTCCTAGAGTGTGTGTAGAGCCTGCTTCAAGATACCTGTACAGAGATGCTTCTGGTCACATATTCAAGAGGGACAAGGCAATCCTGCTTTTATTTGAAGCAAAGAATACAAGTTAGAAAAACAGAGGTACTGAAAATAAAATGCAAAGCTAGGCTAGACCTAGAGTTGCCAGTACTGGAATAGCTTGAAGATGAATATATGTTATAAATAAAAATGACATTATTCGCATGGAAAGTATTTTAGGGCAATGAAACAGTCATTCAAAGTCAAAAATACATATTCTATTAATATGTATTCTGATGTCATTACTGCCAATGTCTGACTCAGAATCATTTCTCAGAAATAATTATTTTTTCCAGTAACTTGTGCAATGTGCTTACTAAGAAACAGTAAACAAATGTCATTAAGATTCACTTTCAGCAAAAGAATAGTTACAACAATGTTGAAATTTGCTTGACTTTCTGATAGTGTGGTCACTTCTAAACAAAAACGAAGGGTTTTTACACATCTATCACTGCACATACATGTGCCCATGCCTTTCGACCCAGTTAGTAGAACCCACTGGATTTCGTAGGCAGTCTCATACAGCCTGACCTCTGCCGGCCACGGTTCTTGCATTTTTTGGATGTTTTACATAAACTATGGAACCTCATAGCCATGGAGAAGAAGGAGAAGCAAGTAAGATCTCCAGGAGCAAAACCAACTCCAAATCAAACTCTTGCAACACACAAAATTTAATTCCCTCCTGACTGAGAATTTGCCATAAAAGGAACTACTTTTAGTCAAGTGACTGGCAGTAATTTCTCAAGTATGCAGGTAACAGAACTATGTTGCAGAGATTAATTATGGAACAACCCTACAAAGCAGGGTATTTGTATCTGGTCTGTAACATATCACAGTAAAGTAGTAATGAGTAAACATACATGGAGAAAACCCATAACAGAGAGGCAGTCAAATATCTCCCCTGTGGTGAAAGTGTAACTCCTAAATATAATCCCCAAATTAGAATGATAATAATTTTAACAAAAGGAAAATTAATCCATGGCTACTAAACCCATCAAAGGTCAGAAAAGTAAAGTACTACTAGCACTACAACCATGTTAATAAATAGGGTTTCTGTGTGACAACTCAGCGTGATCTGGAACCCTAAAAAGGCTACAGCTTGAAGCGCTCCAGATATTTAAAGACAGTCTTCCAAACAAGTGTTAGGATGCTTGGAAACACACTAGCAAATATCTGTGATACTTCGGAAACCTCAAATGATCTTTAGCAAAAAGATTGAATAAGGTCAGAAAATGTGGTAATTATTTTGCAGAGAAAAGGCAGGTACAGATGCCACATAACACAATCAAATGAGAGCCTACAGCTCCTTCATAGGCACTAAGTAGCAGACAGAGAGCATTAGAGTATTTCTCCAAAAGAAGAGTAAAATCAAACCTTCTGGTTAGCTTTCATGCCAGTTTCTTTAGAAATGCCTTGCTTTGAAATAGAACCCCAAGAAAGATCAGTGAACAAAGCTGGCATGCTCTACAAAGAAGCTGTATTTAATGTTCAAGTCTCGTTTCCAGTGTATCTGGAAGAATAAGTAAACATATAGCTAGCACAGCCTCAGGAAAAATTAAAGTTTATTTGCCAGAGAGTGTGCATTATTCCTTCTTTGGGTGCAAAATCATTATCTTCCGTTTTGCAGGTTTCAAGAGCTCTTCCTGTTAGCAACAAACCTTGAATTGACTATTTCAGTGCTGCTTCAAGTGAGCTGCCAAACTGCTCTATGACCCCAGAGAGAAAGAGATGTTCCAAGGCTAACTGCTTCCCAAGGAAGTCTGGTTCCACATATCTGCTCCTACAGGTACACAACAGTAGGTCATCAGAATGAGGCAAAGCAAAGTGGTGACCTGGTCTCCAGCATCTGTTCCAGAAGAGTATGGACCTCCTATGGGTCTCAGATTAGTCAGCCCTGTGTAGACATCAGATACAGGCAGCTCAACTTGCATCAGGTGTTCATGTTTAGGAACTTCAATCAAGCCCTTAATGTTCAGTGTCCCAAAGAAGGAAAGGAATAACTGGAAAAGTGAACAGATCCAGTATTCTTTTGTGCAGTGGACTTTGATGCTACTAGTTCTTCATCTGGGTCTATTTGAATGCAAGATATGTGTTTACTTAACAATCTTTCACTATCTTAGGAGTAGATTGTAGCTGTTATATACATTAAAAAACAAACCAAAACAAACTAAGAAAAAACAAAAAGAAAAGATTGTCTAGACATTTAGTGGAATTGCCCAGCAACCACAAAACAACCATAATCTCTCTCCACGGAACTTACGCTGTCTGCTGGTAAATCTCTTCTGGGTCTGGTCACAGTTTCTGCTAATCACAACAGCCTCTTTTAATGGCAAATAATTTAAGTGCAAATTCCTAGAAAACTGAGATGGTTTCACACATTGTTTCCTGACTAAGAGCAAAACCAGTACAAAGTATGTCCTGAGGAAGACAAACTTTGCCTACTTAGCATTAAAACCTATTTAAATCCATAGGTATATAAAAAAGTTATATTGAAAGAGTCCTATATTCAGATAAATGGGATAGATTCTTCAGATAGTGATAATTGCCGATAGACATGTGAAAAAAATAGTTTGCCCACTGATAACTTACTTTTAACTTTATTTGATACATCAAATCTCAATAATCCACATAGCACCACTGTGTCATGGTTGAAGCTAGCTCAGAAGTCTCTCCATAGCATTATAGCTTCTTAACATATCAGTACATGGACACATAATCTATATTTGATCAACAAATTGGAATAGCAGTTGAATCCATGTCATAAACTATACCGCTGTTTCAGTGCAAAAATGTATTCCAAAATAAATAGGTCCACTGGCAAAAGTTCCAATTGTAGCATCATTGAGTACTTTTATACTTCTTACTGATGAGCAGATAGTCACAAACAATTAAGAGGAATGTGATATTCTGAGAAAAAAGATAATAATACCTAAATCAAATAAAGGGCTTCTAGCTTTTCTCAGAAAAACTTTGTGTGTGACAACTGTACCATTTACATAACTGTAGCTGAAAGACATGAAAATTATATTTTTAGATAGTTAGACCTCCTCCAGATCAACATTATTTTCTTGAGGTATATCCCTAATTTGACTTTTTGAGTGTATTATCATATTCTTACACTGTGTGATTAAGGACTCATGCACAGTTACTGTATGGTTATCCTCACTGTAAAAAGCTTCATCTCATCAGAACTCTTTTGATACAGTACTGCTCTCTATCTGTGTGCCTTGCTTTCTCATATATGTAGTTATATCATGGTGTTTTTTAATTTCAAAGCTTTGCCCATGCAGGGCAAAATTTCAAGGATTTTCCATGACCATACAGGTTTTAATTGAAAAAGACTATGAATGAGACAAGAGTGATAAAATTTATTACCTGAATCCAACATTAGAGTGCAATGCAACATCCCAAGTCTCTTGGCACAAACGATTCTGATTCATAGGATTGTGAAGAACCATTAGCAAAGAGTTATCTTGTGTATGATAATAGGAATCAATACATCGATATTCCTGGGCTGCACTATGAAGAACCTGAAAGTAAAGAAAGAAAGGTATATTCCTCCTTGCATACAGTAGTAAGTGAAGATGGTAGACAGCACAGCTTTTAGCAAAAAGTACTTCAGAACTTCACTCTGCCTTCAGGATGTACACAAAACACTTGGATTGTAGCAATCCACAGTGTTCGAGCATGTGGAAACTGAAACTCTGCCACTATCTGTATGGAGAATCACTGCTTTCCACCTCTGAGTTTGACCATGTATGAAAAAATTCAGTTAAAGGACAGACAAATAGTTCATAATTATTTGCAATTTAAAAATAAGTACTGAAATAAATACATAATAAATAAAAACAGAATCCTTACTTATATGCAGTAAAAAGCTTTATTTTAAACTACCGCATTCACAAAGCTATAGAATCGAAATAAAATGGAAGTAAGTAAATATCAACAAGCATTCTCTTTAAATCTGAAAACCTTATTATCAGCTGATTGTAAAAATGGTATTTATATGTGACATGCAGTATTATGAAATAAATACTATTACCAAAATGTTGCTGTTTTCTGCTGCAGCTATTTTCCATTATCACCTTTTGACTAGATACACTAATTATTGACAATTCAGTACATATTAGTTGTTTATCTTGCATAAGTAGGAATTTCCCACGTACTGAAATCTATGACCCAGACCCTAATGAGGGAATGCTGTAGTGCTGCCATTTCTCCATCCTTGTATAGAATGTGTGAAGATCAAAAAGAATTGCCTTGAAGCTCACTGAATTTATAACCCACTTCTCCAGAGAGAATGCCTAGTACCTAATACAATCTACACCTGAACTCATCTTTCACATTTGTTGTTTTTTTTCTGCAAGATGAATCTTCATCTTTAGCTCGCAAGATTTCTGTAAATGAAGCTTGTGGCCCTGAAAGGGTGAAGTACTATTATGACAAAATTTTCTACTTGCCCATATAACATATGCTGCATAGGTATTTGTAAAGTATGCTTTCACATATGGTGAACTTACTAATCTCATAATGATCAGGGAGGGTCACCTCTAAGGGTAAGATAATTCTTTTTCATCACACATTCAGTTAAAAGAATCATACCAAAAAGAACAGCTGCAGTGTGGTCAAAGCATGAAACAAAAAACAATTATGAACTTGTTTCCCATGCAAGATTTAAAGCAGCTGGAGTGCAATGGGCTTTGGTGAAAATACATCAGCGATAAAATGGAACCAATTATCTATACAGTGTATTTCCCTACTAATTTTTTGAACAGCATTCTGAGAAGTGACTGAATCTATAACACTGTCTATTCACAGATACCTGAAGAAGAACATCGGGATGAAAATGCTCAGCAAAATTCCAGTCTGTTAGACAACGTTTCTGAGCCCTTCTTATTTCTTCCAATTTTGGTTCCAGGCCATAATTTTCCAGACTTGCCTCAAAACACAACGAAATAAAATAATGACTATCAACATCTTAGTATCAATCGCATCAAATTAACTGTAATGTGTTGATTTAATAGACAGCATCACATGTTGCTTCACACTTAATTGCATTATGCTGCATACACGTAGGCCGTATGGCAATATTTAAAAAAAAAACCCAAAACAACACAACAACAGCTCCCAAAGGATTTTGCTTTTGGCTTTTTATGGCAAACCTAATTCAACTATTTTTATTACTAGGTTATATGTTTTTGAGTGTTGTAAGCAATTACTAATATTTAGACAGGTACTATGAAGTAATTTTAAAATTGCTCTATTTATCTAGGGCTGTGTGGCAAGCAGGTGTTTCTGAAGAAGCCAAACCACTCATTTTATTTGTTTGAAACAGTTTGCTAATTTTTCTTGAACGTTCATTCAGGTATTTGACTCCTGTTATTCAGTAAAACCTGCATTCCCACTAGTAGCTTCATCAAGACCCATCACATTAGAATTCAAAGAAAGTGACTGATGTCCATACTCCCCAAACATCACAAAATTGACATCTGTGTGCAGCACTACAAAGGATTCTGCATTAACATTTCCCAATACTTAACAGCACTTTCTGTTGTCTCATGCTATACAGCACAGTTTAGTCAATTCATCACACTTGCCAGATCGATAGAAAGATCCAACCCTTCGTTCAAAACAGAATCAGCCAGACCATCTCTTTCATCCTTGTCATTTATTTCTGCATAACCTAAAAATTGAAAACAGGATTTTAAGAACTGTTCCAGAAATTTCAGCCCTAAACACTAGAGTCATAGTGCTGCAATTTTCTTAGTATATTTGATGAGATTGCCATCAAATTAAAGTTTCCTTCTATGATGCTACTGTGCTAAATACATAATCACCTCTGACCCACTTTGAAATCCATAAACAATAAGCACCAGATCATTAAACAGAAAAAAAAAAGAAAGAAGGAAAGTCCAACTCAAATTTTCCTCTTTATATGTCTTGTGATAGCTCTGCCTGGCAAAAAGATTAAAAATACTCTAAGTCCTCAAGATTCACACGTGAAGAACCAGCTACCAGCTTACTTCCTGAGAAACAAGTATTCCTTCACAGAGATAACAAAGAAAAGTTAAAATAAATTATTTTGATATTAGAATTCTTGGAAACCATGTATTTTAAACCTAATTAATTGGATTTGTAGAGATCTATAAGCTAATGACAGAACATTAAACCTACCAAGGATCTAAGTAGTAATTTCGATGCACAGATTAGACTGATAAACTATCATTATTACAATGGGCATCTGACATGAACAGGATCACATGGAGATTTTCACTTCTATATTCCCATATTTTCTCTCACTTTTAAAAATAATTTCCTTTCAATAGAATTCTTAATGTCCTGATGTAGGGCAGAGGTCACTAATATTTGATTAAAATGCACATATACAAGAAATATACTACTCCAGAGAAATACTCCTGAAATTATTTGTTCATAAATGGTTCATAATCTTCCAGACATATATTCTTAGACTCTGCTTCTCTGGAAAATTATATCTGTTTACTGACTGCCTTTAGGACGTTAGAGAAAACTGACAGCAAAAGCTTTATGTTCCTGGTATTTTCTTTTGTGCTGCAGAAGTGTTAATGTTGACAGCTCAGTTTGTAACAACAATATTTAGAATTTTTACTAATATGTAAGTAAAATAACAAAAATCTGTTCTCAAGCTTCAGAAAAGCAGCAGCTAAGCAAGGTTCATTTTTTCTGCTCAAACTTTTTAACAAAGGGATCCTATCTAAGATGGTTGCTTAAACATCTACATTAGCAGAGAATGGACAATACCATGAATATAAAGATGTAGGAGATTAAACTGATCTGATATTTTTTCTCTGATCTCAAAAAAAAATCACTTATTTTGAATGCAACTTCTTGAACCATTTCACTACACGATGTAGTCTATGTAGTAGAGTAACAATGCCTTTGGCATCACCTCTCACAGAATTCTCTTGGAGAAGCTGGTGGCTCATGGCTTACACAGGGATAGTTTAGACTGGAGGAGTGGGAGAACTTACTGCTCTCCACAACTACCTGAAAGGAAATTGAAGTGAGGTGGTGGGTTGGTCTCCAAGGTAACTAGGAATAGGATGAGAAGGGATGTTCAGGTTGGATATGAGGAAAAACTTCTCAGGAAGAGCAGTGAGGCATTGGAACAGGCTGTCCAGGGAGGTGGTGAAACCACCGTACCTGAAGATGTTCAAGTAACATGACTCTTACGGATGTGATTTAGTGGGCATGGTGGCGATGGGTTGATTGTTGAACTTAGATCTTAGAGGTCTTTTCCAAACTTAATGATTCTATGATTCTAAGATTTGAGAAATGCCATTTATAACAAAAGCAAAATTGCAGAAATATGTCAGTTCAGGTGAGAAGAGAGATGATAGATTCAAATCCTATCAATTTAGCTGCTGTGGGTATCTATGCTGCAGCAGAATTAAGATTTAAGAAACATAGGATGAATACTTCTCCTTTTTACACAGAAGACATTGAAGCAATTAGCTCCAGCTAGACACTTACATTTAAACAGATAAAGCTAGGCCAGATATCATAGAATTGTTTGAGTTGGAAAGGATATCTAGTTCAACTCTCCTGCAATGAGCAGGGACATCTACAGCTAGATCAGGCTGCTCTGAGCTTGCTCAAGTATAACTTTGAATAGGGGATGGGACTTCTACCACGTCTGTGGGCAACCTGTTCCAGTGAGTCACCAGCAGTACTGTAAAAACCTTCTTCCTAATATCCAATCTAAATCTCCCTTCTTTTAGTTTGAAACTATTTTCCCTTTTCTTGTCACAACCTCACTTTCTTTGACACCAAAGACATATAATTCTTCTTTCCCTGCTACTTCTATATTTGGACCAAGATATTGAATGTAAAAATCCATTTACTTATTTGTGAATCCATTTACTTATATGTGGAAGAAGAGGGAAGCCTAGAAGAAAAAAAAAATAGTAGAAGATACATATGCATGTGTAACTACAAAGCATAGCACAGTCTTTTTGTTTTGTTTTGTTTTTAAATTTCAGCTTTTCACATCATCTTCTAGAGTCCTTATCTGTAAGGTATGTATTTTTTCCACACCTAATACTCATCCATCAGTAATAATCTAATTAACTTTATGCATCACGATCGACCTTAATTTATGGCTGCTACTACGGTGATAAAGACTCAGGAGCTATTATAACTTACAGGAGTCTGCATTCAGAAAGGTATTTAAACTCACGTTTGGTATTCTATACCTCTAAAATATATTTGACGTCATAAGCAATAAAACAGTTATCCTAGTACATAGCTTTTTACATACACCATTTTAATAAGTTGATAAATCAACTGTTAGATCATAAAAAAACAGCCAATTTTTGTTTTTATATATATACTCAATATTCAGACTACACAATATTATTTGGTGATTTGTACAAGGAAGAAAAATCACTGGCCTGTAACAGCAAATGATACGGTAAAATAAATAGCAGATTCAAATTCTTCAGGAGTAATACAGAGAGATTTTTACCAGAGCCTCCTGGTGATTTCCCATTAAGTTTCATTTCCATAAGGAAGAGTTGTCTCAGCTGCCTTGCAAACTTGGCTGGATTATCCCAGGGTATACAAGACACTTCAGAATCACCTCCAACCAGAGATCCAGAGCTCTCCAGGAGTCCAGAGTCACTCAGCTCAGTCAGTTTCAGGCTTTCAAAAGTAAACACTCTGAAGGCTCTTTCTACTTCAGCCCAACTCAGAAGTTCTATATAAGAATTACAATCATTAACTGAAAATATTCTTATGGCTCAGTAGAAGATAAATAGACAATTATGCAAGCATATTGTTCTTGGCAACTCTGCAAAAGCCAAAAACAATTTCCTTAACAGTACTGGATCAAATTCTGCCAGCTACATTCTATACTGCATTCAAAGCTGAACGCTTCCAAATTGCAAAATGATATACCTAACTGTTAATCCATCTTAAATGAAGTGCTTCCTACAACTGAAGACCTCCTGGCTCATTAACTTTATATAAATTATGTTGATTTTAAAATATTGAATAGGCTTTACCAAACCAGTTAAACAACTAGCTCATGAAAGGGCTTCCATTACCATTAAAGTTTTTTAAAGTAACTCTTCAAGCAAAATTTAAAATGTTTTTTCTTCCCTTGAAACAAAATTTTACACACACTTTACACACAAGAATTCAACGTGTAAAGACAACAAATGCTATTTATGGTTGTTTGCATTGGTTTTCATATAACAACAACAATCACAAGAAAGACTGAATTTTAGGAAAGTTGATCCAGTTTGAAATGTTTTCTCCTTATGGTAGTTAAGTACCCAAGGACATCGGTTGGTTGGTTATATCATCTCCTGTTCATATCAGTTACCTTCTTGATAAAAGTGAAGAAATTGCTATCAAAGTTAACAGCTGGAAGAGCGAAGACAATAAAAATTGATCTGCACTAGCTGGCAAGCTACAACCATATAGAACACATTAATAGCTAAAACACACTTTCTAAAATGAACATATCAACAACTGGACACAATGCAGCTAGTGTAAACTAATCCAACACATGGGATTTTGGGAATGAATGGCCAGGAAAGTACCTCCAAATACTGTGCCTTATATTATGGCATAAACGTAACCAAAGAGATTGTGATGTTTGTATTTCTTAGAAGTCGGAGAGTAAACTTTAAAAAATACTTAAGGGCATTTATGAAGTCTTTGGAATTTTTTACAGAGTATGTCATTGTGGCAGGCACATTCCAAGAAAAGGTAACTGCAGAAGTGATTACGTCTGAAGAAATGAAGGTATTCTGCTGATTTGTCAAAGAGACTATTATAAAAGCCAGTTCATTATTAACACCAGCAGCTTACAGAGAATACATTTTGAAAACCAGTTACTGTGCAATAAAATCTGCTACCTAAAGTACACGTGCCCTTCCATGATAAGGATGTTGGTAAATACACACACAATTTGTGTCATTATTTAATGAAATGCACTGTGTGCTAACATCAAAATATTAATTTGCACAATTGTTTTTTTTTCTTTCTCAGATATAAAAAACATTTGTATGTTATTAAACATATATAAGTAAACAAGATATTTCTGAGATAATGCCAGCTCTCAGGTTTCCAATTCTTAATACTCATTTTGCCTTATCCAATAACCATGAAATCGAGGTCTGAAGCTGACTTAACTTGTTTAACTTGCCATGTTATAATCAAGAATATAGAAAATGGGAAATTCCCCAAATGTTTTAGGTAGCTGAAAAATCTCATCCTCAAATTCCCACTTTTTAATAGGATCATCAACAAGAAGGAAAAGGAGAAAGTTATATCAAAGAAAATCAACTCACCACTGGAACAATAATGCATGAGCTCGTGAACTCTGGCCAAGCGTTCAGTGTCATTTTCAGCTGAAGGAAGGGTAAAATGGATAAGCTCTTTAAGAGGCAATTTATCCATCATTTCACGTTCAACCTTTTTTGTATTTAAGTTGTCTTGGAACTGGAACAAACACCAAAGTACTAGAGTTAAAATTAAACTAACACCAACGGACTTCTAAAATGTGTGTAGGGATAAGTAAGTCTTTTTACAGCAAAAGATAAAAGTGATTGGCTTAAACACACAGGTACTCACAGCACATTACTTAATCATGGTGTCAGACATTTTAGGCGGGAAAAGTGAGACAGAGAAGAATGATAGGACATAATAACAGACACCTGTTAGAAGATATTTGCCTGTGCTACCCAGACTCAAAAATTTTGAAAAACTAGAGTAAATCAACATAATTCTGTAACACTTCTCATCTACAACAAAAACTAAACATTCTTATTATTAATGCAATCAGTGATATCAATATAATATTCTGTGTTCTCTCAGTATCAGTAATCCATTGTTTCTTAAGCAGACTAAGGACTTGTGTTAGTATATCTATCCCAGAAGGAAAAACCTAGGCTATATTGTGTGCTCTTTTGTAAAAACACCACTCACCCAGTTCTTTTTAATGCCTTGAGTATTTACTGCCTGCGGACTTTAGAACTGTTTAGATATGATAGATAGCACTATACCTTCAGCAGGTGCAGGCGCTGAGCTAGAGTATCATGGTAGTTAAATAAGAGGGGGTATTTCGGGGCTACAGTTTCTTCCCTGTACTTTGGAGAAAAGTAGTCATACAGATTCTGTTAAAAAAGAAAGACACATTAAACACCAATAATAACACAAATGTGTCATTGTAGGAAACAAATAAAAGAGAATGCAAACCTTTTTTTCACTCTTAGAAAGTGGAAGTGAAGGAAGGACAGAGGCTATATGATCTGCAATCTTATGATGTATTCCATCTGCCCGTTCTTCTGGCATCACCAGACTAGGTGGTGTAAGGTTTTCTTCACTTGCAATAACCTAGGAAACAAAACATATGATAGCTTTCATTAAAGCATTACTGCTTTTAATGATTAACATCATTAAAACTATCAAGCAGATTCTGTGACAAGCTACATATAAACTAAACACTTATCCATACATTTTGTAAGGAAAAAAGAATCTTTTTTTTTTTTTTTGGTATAAGCAGGAAAAATGCAATTCTGCATGTTAGTTTCTGCCTCAAGCAACAACAATGGAAAACAGAAATTTACCTTTGGAAAAATGAGAAGAAAAATATTTACAGCTTGAAATGTGAAGAACTGTAATCAACACAGATTCTGTCTGCATACTGGGTGTTAGATTTTGAGTATTTTTGTATGTCTATGTTTGGAAATTTCATTTCAAAAATAAGTAAGATTTTCAAATCATACTGTGGGGTTATCTAACACGTAGATTTTGGCTGAACTCAATAGTAATCAGACTTGTCTAGTCCTAGCACAGATGCATACCACTTATTAAGCTTGCCATAAGGCCTCCATACTAAGATAAGTAGTAGAAGTTCAGTACTGATGCATAGGATGTGAAAACCTACTCCTGACTTATAAAATGACTCCTTTTTCCTTATTTGATTATATTGGGTCTGTAGCCTTGAAAATGAAACTTTAGGACAGAACTGGATTTACAGGATAAGTAAGCACAATATGAAAGGAAAAGAAGGAAGTCGCTTTTTAGTTGTGATTCCTTTATATTGAACCTCCATGGTCAGTGACGCCATGCATCTCTTATTTTAGTAGGAGATTGATTTATTGATCTTTGATCAATTCATTATACCAAGACTAGGATGAATTAGTCAAAGGAAGAGAAAAAAATATATTTCCACCTGCTCCAGCATGCAGTTCAGCATTATGGGCACAGAAAAACATTCCTCAGGAATCTGATTCAGCAAGTCATTGTAATATCTCATATCCATAGAAGTAGCCATAAAAGAAAACTCTTCCTCTGCTGTAAAAAGAAAACTCATTAAGATAGATCTGTCAAATGCCTGACCTGCTCAACCTTCTGACACTTCTTCTTATAAGAACTGATAATGTTTATGATTGTACAGCTCTTAAACCCAAATGTGACTAGGATGAGTTAGAAAAAATGATTTTCTAAAGAACTTAGTTATCACCACTGCAGTTTCCAGAGCCTCTCACAATGTATTCACCAAGGTACTATTCCCACAGAATCAAACTAGATTTTGCTTCTTGTGTAAATAATTTCTGCTGACAGATGAATGAATGACAAGACAGAGTGAACAGCTACAGGACCAGTGCTTTCATCCTTCAGACATGCCTTGAGGGAAAATTTCTGTTGTTGGAACTTCTTCTGCTTGTCCCTTTTTTTTTGAAGGTGTGATTTGTGATGCTGATTGTATCTAAAGAAACAAAGATAAAAAACAAAAAATAATAAGCAGAATCACTAAAACAAGTGAGGATTGCCAGATGTAAATAGGTGGGAAAAAAAACCAAACATTTAGCTTTAGCTTCTTACCCTTGATTTAATGCTAAAATTTTAAATGATCTTTATTAGGGGAACCAAATTCTACCTGTCTCTGAATGGAACAAGACATATTGTATTACAAATGCTTAAAGCAAGAGTTCAGATGCCTTGCTACAGATGCAGTAATCCTATTTTTCCCCGGTCACTAGTTGTCTAACAAACCGCTTTCTCATGCACACTTGTTTGTCTACCACATTCCCAGGCATTAGAAGATATCATCATTAGTTAAATAATTTTTAAGCCAGAAATACTTTAGGACATTATCTGTACGATTCTTCAGATGTTTGTTATTTCTGTTTCCCCAGTAGTCTTTTTTTTCTCCAATATTTTTTCCCATTTTTGAAATTTTAAATGCTGAAGACAAAAATCCCAACTTCATTTAATAAACATCATTACAAAGAGAGTGCTGGTCCAAGCTGATTCTTTTACTGCAGAATTGAAGGCAGGAAATTCTATCCTATGGTTCATTATTTTCTACAATAAACAAGATAAAGAAAATCCTTGCCTTGGTTACAGGTGGCTGTGTTGATTTGCTTTCTGACAATTCAGGCACATTAATAAATTTGGTGTTTTCCAAGTAGTTATGATGCTGTCTTCTCCAGTCTATGCAGTCATACATTAAACAAGCAATACTTTCAAATAGTTGAGTGCCAAATGCAAGCTATGACAAAATATCAGATACAAAGGATGAAGTGTGCATACAAAAGTGGCACATAATTTAGCCCCATAAGTCATTAGTTCTCTATGCAGCAGATCTACAATTGTTTAAAATTTTTCAAACAGAATTGAGACCAACCTTAATTTTAAATTTGAAATACCTTTATACTCATATCAAACCCTCTCTCAGACAATATGCTACACTCAGGTTTCAGTGGCTTTAATGGCCATATCTTTCTTTCTATCCTAAACAAGTAATCAGATCGCTCAATCATAAATTTTCTAAAATGAAATGAGGTGAAGAAACAGAACTATCTTCTAGTTCTGTAACTAAGAATAAACATATTAACTGACCCTTATGAAATATCAGGCATCTGGTTTCTCTAACACTACCCCTCTTTATACCACTTCAAAACAAATATCCAGGTCACCTATCAGTTATGGAAAACTTATTACAGTTTTCATAATATTTGAATATCAGAGAGAAGGTCAGTTTGTGAAACCAGTTTTCAGAACTAATATTTGTGCACCTTTGCTTTACTAATTCAATGATCTTTCATTAAACCGTTCATTCATATGTTACAAGAGATCATTAGGGCTAACTGAAAATTTCAATTACAGTACTGGAGTGTTTCACATGCACAGCCTTTTAAACAAAACAAGAATTCAGTAGGTTGACGGAAATGATTTCCCTTCCCTGTTCCACTTTTGTAGGTTTCTATCTGCAGTACAGTGTCCAGGTCTGAGGTCCCCAGCACAAGAAAGATGTAGAGCTGTTGGAGGGGATCAAATGAGAGCCATGAAGATGATTAGAGGGCTGGAGCACCTCTACTACAAAGAACAGCTGAGGGAGATGGCTTTGTTCAGCCTGGAGAAGAGAAGGCTCTATGGAGACCTTTAAGGGCCCTTGCAGTACCAAAAGAGGGCCTACAGGAAAGATGGGTAGGGATTTTTCAGAGTGTAGTGGTAGGACAAGGTGTAATTTTTTAAAACTAAAATAGAGGAGATTTACATTAGATATTAGGAGGAAATTCTTTACTCAAAGGGTGATAAGGCATTGGAACAGGCTCCCTGGAAAAGTTGCAGATGACCCACTCCTGGAAATGTTCAAGGCCATGCTGAATAGGGCCCTGGGCACCCTGGTCTAGTGGGAAGTGCCCTGACAACACTAGGGGGTTGGAAATAGATGGTCATTAAGGCCATTTCAATACAAACCATTCTATTATTCCACGGTTCTTATTTTCCTAATTTCAGGACAGACATGTTTGTCAAAGTTCTCTTGAGTCTAGACACCAGTGACTCTTGAAAAAATGAATATATTTCTGAAAGTATTCTCCACTAGAAATATATGAAATATCTGAAATGTAAATGACTTCCTGCATCTAATACTCTTATCATTTTTATATCAATGACTATCAATTTGCCACAGGAGTTACTGATAACTCATGGACTTCAGAGATGCAGCAAGATAGTACTCAATGAATATCCAGGAATGCCACCAGAACAAAGTTATTCTATGATTTCATGACTTGTATTTTTCACATCTGTTTCTCTAAAGAATTACTTCTTTAGAGTTCAACTGAATTTTGAGATACAGAAGAATGTGAAATCATAACAATCTGCTGGAACAATTTCAGAGACAGACAATTTTTCTAGTATTTCAGTAAAGATATTTGCTTATAGGAAATTTATGGACCTCCCCCCCCCCAAAGAGAAGGGGAAGATAGAAAGGATTAAAGAACTACTTTGAAAATGGTCTCATGTGAAGATTAGGTTAAGAATATAATGGTGAATAATGTTAAAATGTAGCAACTCTACACATTTTCACAACTGAGGCATTTTTAGTGAATGCCTTAGAAACCACGGTGGATTTTGTCAAATTCAGTTCCAATCCATTCAGGATCAAGGATACTTCCTAGCTCACCAGATTGTTTACATACAGAATTTAATGTACTGTAAATAAGTGTTAGGGAGATACAGTCTGTAATTTAACTGTAACAATACAGACCACAAATACAATAGCATAAATTACAGAAAGTTGCTTTATTCTGCTTTAGCAGGTATTTTTTACTGGTGTCATAGTGGACTGAAAAATACTGGACACTTTAGGTTGTTGCATTTGAGATCCTCACTTGGAAAAAATTTCTAATAGTTCACTTTGCCTCCCAGTGCCAAGCAATAGTCCTTACTAAGCAGGTTATGAAAAGTAATAATCCTAAAACGTGTTTTAGGTATGACAACAAGAAGTAGTACAGTATGTGCTATAACATCAAAAATTATTTTTTGCATTTGTTTATATTTGTTCTCATGTGACTTTTCTGATATATAGTAAGTAGACTTGCTGTTAGGAGGACAAAAACATAATTTTTATGTTATTCAATGCTGACACCAGACTCTAATGAGATTCAAACTGGATCATTGTGAAGATTCTAAATAAATGTAACACCTCATATTGTTTCCAGCTTGGCTGCTGTTGCCTACAATATTAAGAAACTCCAAGTCATCTTATTCAAAGGACTCCTTGTGGATACACACACAGTTTCTGTTTCACAGAAGACTAAACTAAAATTCTCACAATTACTAAAACAATGCTAAATGTTGCAAACTTCAAAGCTTGCCATATATTGTGAAAGTATTATCTACTGACCAGGATTTCTCTGTCAGACCAATCAGAGGGAAAGTCATTCTCCTTAACTAGGTGATGAAGTCTGGCAACATCAAAGAGCCTTGAGCCTGGCTTTCCACTGTTCAGAACTGGTTCCAGGTATTTCCAGAATGTTTCCAGGTCTTTGATAGACTCATCTTTCTTTATTTTCTTTGCTTCTAGATCTAAAATTTTGAAGTAACAAATCATGACACGTCTCCCTTCTAGATGAAGCACAAATTGTTATTAATCTTCTGTAAGTACTGTTAGAATATTTCTATTCTGACCATCTCAGAAAAAATCTGACACTCAATTCTGAGTTTAAATACTCCTGGAAGAAAAAGCCTGAGTGAAACATAGTAGTTAGAAAAACAAAGAAACAAAAACAACCAAACTCCCAGAATAACAGTAATGTAGATCTGAAACCTAGGAAATATAAAAGCCCCAGGTTATGCTTTTTCAAAGCTGCCAGCACAAACTTAGACCAAACAGCTCTTCAAGTATAGGATAAGCAGTCCTTAGTAGCATCATTTTGTTGAAGTGGAAATTGAAGTTAAAAGGAGATTAAGGAACCAGACTTGCTATTAATAATCACAATGAAGTTGTATTGTTTTTATTTTTATTGCACAGTAATTATGCTTTTTCAGAAGTGCACCAGGTACAGAGAAAAATCTATCTCCCTTAAGGTCAATCAAACTCTGAAATCCCATGTCAACCACATTCATCATACACTTATTTTAAGAGAGATGGGGACATTAAACCTGTAATGACTTGTTTTCATTTGGACTAGCGGGTGGTCAGCACATCTAAAACCTAGGTAAGAAGGTCAAATACCACACTTGTATCTTTCCTGTGGCCCTATGCATTTAAACCCAAATAACCCTGTGGGGCTGTGGACTCTTCTAAAAATACTGATCTCCTTAAATAATTCATAGATATACCTTCCTTCTGTAGCAGCCGTCAGAAGAGAAGGACAATTAACTTTAAAACTGTCCTATCATGACTTAACAGATTTTATGCACCTTAACTGGCTCCAAACACTGGATAGAAGATCTGGGAACTCTGCCAAAAGATTCTGTAGTTATAAGAAACCCTCAGGGGTTCAAAGAAAGACTGAACAAGACATAAAACAAAACAAACCAAAATCAAACCAAACCACTGTTGTTTACTGAATAGACACATCAGGATCAGGAAAATACCTTGACTTGAAAGTAAATGGAAGCTATGTTAAGTGTATAAACATAAAGTATTCATATATATAGATATACATATATATATACACACACACAGACATATATATGTATATATACATACATACATATAATATATATAAAGTGTACACAAAAAGTATTCTCATCCATGCTCTTCTTATTATACTTCTCCTTTTTCTATTATTTTCATTCCTTTTCACTGCTCTTTTCCTATTATTCTTCTCTTTTTCTTCTTCATTGGCATCTGTTCATGACTACTTCTGGAGATAGAATGCTGGCCTAGATGGTCCCTTGATTTTAACTTTTCCATGCTCCTACCAGGTCATCTTAGTCAAAGGAACATCCTTCACTTTTGTTCTTTTTTCAGGTGCTCATGGAAGATAAGTTCTAATTCCACACAGTGGAATAGTAACATCTAGTATATACTAACACATTTCATAGTGATTTTGAACCATCACTGTGTAAACAGAAGTCCTAAAATTACTAGGATGCATCAGGTCACACATTTCCAGCAGATACTTTGAAAAATGAGTTACATTCCATCATGCTGAGAGGCTGGTCTGAGTTCTGAATGTTAACTCCAAGAGAAGCGGAAACAATAGTAGTGAAGAATAGAGTGATTCAAGGAACAAAAAACTAACCATATGAAAAGGCTAATAACAGTGCTTGACTTCCTAATAACACAAAATGAAAGCCATTAGGGGATGTAAACACATAAGAATGGAAAGAACACTAGAGCTATGTTTCCTGGTTTATGAGTATTAATACCAAAGCCAGAAACATAGTAACATGACTGTACTTGCAAGTTACTACCTCCATTCCTAGAAGTATACCTTCATGCATTACACTGTTTCAAAAGCCACTCAAATAGGACATAATTTCAACTCCCACTCCAAGCCACAGCGACATAAATCCTTGTTGACATACATTTATCTACTATAATCTTAAGTCTCAAAGACTCAATGATATTCCTGCACTCCAACGAAGGCTCGCATTTAGCTCACTGTCCATCAGAACTGCAAGTCCTTTTCAACAGAGGCCCTACTCAGCTGTCCTAAGGCAGCTTGTTGTTCTGTGACATATTCTTCTTTAGCTTGGCCCAAGGTCCCAACCTAGCTAGCTATGCACTTCCTTTGAAATTACCAAATGTGCCAAGTCTTCTTAGAAACAGATCTTCCTGGATAATGACACAACAGTATATACCTGATAAAATATTCTTTGGCGGCTGCTGCACAGAACTGTGGTTGCAAACTCTGCCTGTTTAAACAGTCTCGGTTTTCATTGTCTAGCTAAGGCAAGTCTTTGCACTGGTGAACTATTTGGTTTGGTGACAGAAGCAATACTATTTTTGCATATGGAAATACAGCTGCTCACAAGTATTACACATAAACATAATGAACAGAGGACAGAAGTACAAGGAGAACAAGGAGAACAATATTTACTTGGATACAAAGTAGTATTCTTTCTATACAAATGTTGTTCTTGTGATCAAGTTACCTTCAGGTGAAAGTAAAGATTCTTCTTGAAACCTAGCTGCTTCCAAGTATGTCTGTAATGGCTCATAATTCTCAGAAGAAATCCTTATTACACTTGAAACATTAACCCCAAGTTCAGACATCACTGGCAGTAGCTGAAGGTTGTAGAAACCCAAAATTATAAAGTAATAATGGGCACCGTCATCTGGTTCATCATCTGCTCAAAATGAAACAAAAAGAGACTGGAGCATGGAATTCAACAGATAAACAAAATTGTTTTTTTTTTTTTTTTAATGTTATTTAATTTTATTTTGTCTAAAGAACACAGGGATATTGCAAATTAAGGTCACAGAAGCAGTTCATCTATAAGTTCATTGGCATAATTGTACATAATATTCTTAAATTTATATGTATTAAAGTCTTCAGCAGCAGACCACCTAGAGAAAAATTGTTCAGAGATGCATCAGTAGAAAAAATACTTGGAGAAGTCCATTATAACCTCAATGCTAGCTGTAGTAGCAATGTTTTCTGCAGCTGCTTTTCTCAAAGAAAAATTATTTAGTTTCAGGACATACAAATTTGTTCTACTGGTAGTTTCATCATGCATAAAGAGCCAGGGAGCACACACAGAGTAAATTGCTGTGTCTTAGCTGAGAGATGGTATTAACTATAGTAATTTTGAAGGGTTAGCTGCAAGTGAGAGTAATCACCGGCCCTCTGCCCAACAGGTTCATGTTTGCTAGATGGAGTGCCTGTCAAAACCCTCATCATCTGGTAAAGGACTAGTGTGAGCTGGTATTAAGTTGGTCAGACTCATCCAAATTCAACTTAGAGAATAGCTGAGAAGTTCCACTGAGTGCCTGCTTTATTGCTTTCACAGAAATACACACAGCAACGTCTTAGTACCAAAGCAAAAGACGTCAAGCATTATATCATGCAAATGCAAACAAACCTTCTAGAAATTTGACTTTAGTCTACTAATTGAGTAGATTCCATTCACGTCCCACAGAGAAATACAGGTATTCATCAGGCCTTAGGTCATTTAATTCATTCAACTTAGTTATCTACCCTAAGATAATGGAAGCTCCTTTATCTCTCTGCTGACTATGGAACACACTCAACTAGAAAAGTCTATCCTATCCTATCAACAAAACACAGTTTTCAAATCTTAATGCTAAATAGAATATTTCTTATGCTTGATAATGTAGCTTACTTCTAGGGAAGTTCTCTTTCTTTTAATTCTATTCATTTAGGAAGACTTCTTGTAGTGCAAATTCAAACATTAGGTACTTTATGACATTCCAACTATCTTTGGAGAGTTTATTTTTTATTCTTTTATTGTTTTCACAAATGCAAATGCCAAGACAACTCCGTTCTCATAATCTGCGACCACAATTTTGTAAATATTCTTGGAAGACTATCACAGTCAATAAAATAATAACAGCAGTGGTAGCAGCTTATAACTTAAAGCTACTAATCACACTAAACAAGGTCACTTTTCATGGTGGTTAGTTTTCAGGTGCATTTCCTATGTGTATATATATGTGTGTATATATATATATATATATTACTTCATCATCTTATTAGCTGTGACTAATAAAGGCAGCACAGTATGGACTTTGGGGGATAAAATCTCTGATGTTTTCTGCCCAGACAATAAAAATAAAAAAATTAAAAATGTTGAATTTCATAAGATTGTTTCTATAGGGCCTAGGAGAACCACATTAATACTCACTAAAGCCATTTTGTACAGTGCATTCTGTACATACATAAATAAGATGACATGAATTCTCTACATCACTTTAGCTTCAATTCTTACAGGTGTAAGCATTTATTCAAACACTTCTATTTAAGTCCCTGAAAATCCTTAACATTATCAAAAGAATATTACTGACAAACCTTATCTGAAAAAATAAGGGGTTATGAACAGAAAGGGAATGTTCTATTTATGTGTGCTTTTTGCAGCTTGACTAAGATTCAGATTTGTTCTAAACATCTGGACTGGCAATTGAAGAATGGCACTGATCTCAAAAGAAATGCAGACAAAAGCCTGATGAAAGAGGAAGGAACATCTGCATTGGTTCAAAGGCTACACACCCAAGATAAGCAACTTCTCCAGTAGAAGAGGTCTCACTTTTTCTAACATACATAAAATGCACTGTAGTCCAAAATAAATATAACTGTGTTCAATGGAGAGATGTATGTACATCCTCTAGTATTTTTTGTACCCGTGATATTTGCAACCGTGGGTGCTATGTATTAAGAACAAAGATTTTCCCAGCAACATTATTGTTTATCTTAAAAATCTCATTTCTGGAGTAGATTTTTTCAGGTCTCAGTACCACTTGCATGGTTTTACAGCAAATGAAATCATATTACCTTTTGTATAGAATTTGGCTTCATTTCCAAACAGTGGCGGACAGCTCTGTGTTAATTTATTAATACAGAGAGAAAGCTGCCTTTGAATACTGAAAAATGCATTTAATTACTCTGAAATCTTTAAGTAAATATGTTTTATTAATCAACTTTAGTTTAGTCTTAGACATGTTAAAACATTTTGATGTCAACGTGCCACATATACCTCATCTGTATTTTCTCTTAGATAGTACCATCTATTGTACTTCTAAGCAGAGTACACTGCCCTCTTCAAATGGGAAGTGGCGATGCTTTAACATTGCCAAACATACTTTACAACATGAGACAAAAAGGAAGTACTGAATGAATAGCTAGTTTCAAAAAATTTTTAGCAGGCGTGTCAGAAGCATATCTGCAGTTCTACATACCAATGTATTTGTGCTCCTCTTCCTTTTCTCCTCGTCGCTTCAATTGGGTATTTTTTTTAACAGTAACTGGCACTGAAGGAGCTGCTTCTGTCTTTTTACCTTTTCTTTCTTTTTCAGTTGTCTTGGCATTAGGGGGTTTCTCCTTGCCAAGAGGTTTACCTTTCTCTTTCCCGCCATTCTTTTCCTTTTTTTGCTCTTCTTCAGCCTGACAAGATGAAGAAACTAAGTTGTCATTATAGCCTTTGTGAAGAACAAAAGGCAGAGTGCTGTACAATCAATGTATTTCTATGAATACCTTTCCTTTTCAGTATTATAATGTTGTGGTGAAGATGTGTTTAAGAAGAATAAAGCAGTGTTCAAGACATCTTTTAGTTTATTGCATTCTCAATAAATTAGTGTTAAAAGTTCATATTAATGAAACAGACACTGGTAGAAAGATGAGTGAAGAATCACTGTCCTTCAGTTACTGTCATCACAGTACCTGCAGTCAGAAGCCTCCCCAGTGCTGAAGGGAAATAAGACCGAAATTTAATTTCTGTTAAGTCTTTAGCATCTCTGTTAACACTTGAGTAAGGTGTAAAATAGTACCAGCACTATTTAGTCTTTGATGTAAATATCTGTCTACTATAAACTAGAACCAACAGCCTAGTGCTCATTTCACACAGGATATTACTTAGCCATTCTCATTATTTTCAAACAAAACTCCCAACACTGAAGTTTACTCAGTATTTTAAGAGCAAAGAATTAAAAAAAGATGGTGATGGTGACCCAAAGCCTCACATTACACACCTAAGGAGCTCAGATCAAATAAGAAATGTAAATAATCCAAATACATTAAGGTAAAGGGAAGTGCTGTAAGAGCAAGAAAAACACCATATTTCTATCCAGCAGTGTGACTATGAGCTAACTATGTAAGAATGACATTACAGTTTTATAAAACTAAATTATATACACTAAAAAGATACTAGTTTTAATTTCTGCTAGCATCCCATTTGTGTCACTTTAAATGCTATTAAACCAATGAAGAATTTCTATGCAAATTAGATAGGTCAGTTTATTCTACACAATTGTCTTTTCCACATCCAGCTGGAGAACCAGGCTTTCTAGACAGAAGCTGTCTATAGTTCTATCCAAACCAGAGCTGAAAACCTTTTCTGTCCTTCCCTTCATTACACATTCCCTTTTTCTACCACTTTGAAATGTCTTCAATGATTCTTAAAATTGTTTGTGCTGTGGTATTGTGATTGTGATCAATTTTAATTATTTACTTTCAGATTTACTTCACCTTGGACATGTCAGCTGGAAGGTTTTGATATTACGACTTCGAGTTCTAAGCTGATGAAACACATTGAAACTGATGACACAAACATCACGTCATAGTGCTACAACCAGTTCTGTTTATTGCACTTGAATAATTTTATGTAATTAAGCCTCAAGAAAGCAGAAATATATATTTGAATTCATCAAAACTCCGACAAAGAGCACTAGTAGTCCTTAGTACTTCAGCAAGTAAAAGTCTCTTTCTTTGAGAACCTTCTCCCTTTCCTCTCAATGTCACAGTGATTCTGTGCAAGCCTGCTGAAATTCCTGCTGTAGCAGGCTGATTAAAGCAGTCTTGGATCTAGTAGTGACAATCCTAGAAGATATGTGGAAGCTAGTCCAGGGAACACCAGAAAAGGACAATGATGATGCATACTCTCTAGTTCTATCTTCTCTTGGTCCTAAGACTCAGATGAGGCATTCCTACTTTTTACTCAAGCAAAGAATTCTATTATTTTCCCATCTCAATTACATTTGAGCAATTGGGAGTTTCTTCTTAAAAATCTAAATATGTTTCTTTTTACATTTTTTTCCCCAAACACCTTGCAGAAAGTTAAGCATGAGGAGAAAATTGAATTTATGCAAATAGTTCCTGAACTAAAGTAGCTTCACAAACTTAATTAAGCAACCTCCCTAAGACATACTGTAGTACCTTTTCAGTATCCCTTCTCTGAAGATCCTTCTGTTTAATGCAAAGCAGTTGAAATTTCAATAGTTTTCCAGTTAGAGTTACAGGAATTTCTTCTCCACTATCCAAAATGGCTTTGGCTACTTCCACTACCTGCAGAGAAAAAATAAAAATAACTATTACTTGTATGTTTTTAATATTGCATTTGACTTATTTTGCATGGAGGAATGATGGGGTGTTACTTCACATTGTACAATGTGTGGCTCAAAATGGCCACACGTTCCAAAAAACCAACAAATCCGTATGATACATAGCTATTCTTTAGTTCCACAGATCTCAAATGAAGCTATAAATGCTATAAAATAGCAGATGGGAGAAAACATCTATGATTTATGTGAGGGTCAACAGATACACAGTTCTCACTGTAAGTTATATATTTTTTAAAAACAAAAGAGCAACATTAAGCAACTACTTACTATAAANTACTTCACATTGTACAATGTGTGGCTCAAAATGGCCACACGTTCCAAAAAACCAACAAATCCGTATGATACATAGCTATTCTTTAGTTCCACAGATCTCAAATGAAGCTATAAATGCTATAAAATAGCAGATGGGAGAAAACATCTATGATTTATGTGAGGGTCAACAGATACACAGTTCTCACTGTAAGTTATATATTTTTTAAAAACAAAAGAGCAACATTAAGCAACTACTTACTATAAAGTCAGTGGGTATTATTTTGAATACTATTTACAGACTGACTAGTGTCTGAGGCATTAGCCTTGACTGAAAGATGCAAACTTCTTGAAGGGAGTTGGAGAGGGTCTGTCCTGGTGAAAATATACCCCCTCCCTGTGTAATGCTGATTCTGTTGGTATGCAGCCTAATTGGGGTGAAATAAGGCTATTGAGTTTTCTTAGGGTGATGACAGCAGCGGGAACATACAGCTGCATTGTCCAGATGTGTGGCATTGACAGGCTGTTTTATGACTATGTTTTTTACAGCTTGTTTCCACTAAATTTTGTACAACACACTAACATCTGGGCTGCTTTCCTTAGAGCCTCATAACCACTTTATTTACTGTGAAAAAAATAAAATAACATAAAAATATAATAAAAAGTTGCTATATGTTTCTTTTCACTTGTGCTGCCTCTGTAATGAAGTCCACCTACGTAGGAAGCGCTGTTGAGGAATAATATGACCATAATATTTTCCTACTTTTGTTTTTAAGCAGCCATCAGCATTATTTATAACCATGGGCTGAATTAGGTGTTACTCAAATGTTCTGACATGTTTCTCTTTTCCCCTCTTGGAGCAATTACAGTTGGGCACATATGGTGTCAATTTTGCTTGCTAACATTCAGACAATGAAGGTGCACACTGCATCTCATTGAACTGTGTCTTGTCTAATGCAAACAACACCATTTGCTTTGAGCTTTCAGTTTCTTGCCCAGCTTAGAAATTTTCACTTTTCAAGTAAAAGCTGGGTAAGTAAGCATAGCCATTAAAAATGCTTGTCTGAATAAAACAAAGCCAGAATGGAATTCAGACTATTATAGGCCAAATTACTGTTTCATACAAATGAAAATGAAACAGGAGGAAGAAAATCTGGTATAACTTAGATTTTTCTGGATCACGTAACAGGGAGACAAAACAAACAAAATATTTGTATTTATAATCTCCCACCACCAAATGCTCCTGCCACTCCAACGTTAATAAATCTGACAATCTCCTTAGCACACATCTAAGAAAATATATTATGGTAAAGCTTAGTTCTGTTTTACATATCTTGTATTCTGAGTAGGAACACTTACTGGTCACTATCTCAACAAACCAACCATAGAAGGCTTCTGGAAAGATTCCCAGTGACTTCAGAGTCATGGCAGAAAACCAATGACATGTTAAGAACAGACTTAAAAAACTTCAGACTCTAGTCACCCTATAAGCCTCTAGCTCAGCAAAAAAGAGTAACTCAGAGCTAGCTAGGTAGAAAACCTAAGCTCTGAAAGAAAGTTTGCTGTAAATATCACACTAATTTCCCTAAGAGAAAAAGAACTTTTTTTTTTTTTTTTTTGCATAAATGGTGTTAACAGCTTGTGCAAAGACATACTTCTCAGCTGCCTAATCTAGATGAGATACGCACTTCTTGATGCACAATAGAGAGGAAATGGAGGGATTCTGGAAGTTTTCCTGAAAAGTATATATAGTAACACAGCTTGATGGCACTTGCTGATTTATTGTTCATGGAAGAAGGAAGGAATGCATCCACTCTTACAATCCATTCCTCCCGAGAAGCTCAAAGTACTTTATCAGTTAAATGCAACGCATCAGGACTTTTCTTATTTTGTAGGGAGACAATGCAGAAATTAAGAGACAATGGCCAGTTCATTATAGAGTTTGGGAAACTCTGTGAGCGCTGGGAAGGACAATTTTTATGTGAAGTGTTAGAAAGGTATAGACCAAACTCGTTTTTACAGCAGTACATTCCACTACTGTGGAGTGAGGTCAGATGAATAAGACAAAGACAAAACAAGCATCTTACATTTGGCAATACAAAGAAAGTAATCAGTTTTTCATATAGCAATGTGAAATCTGCTTCATGCCTAAGCAAAGAAAGAACAATCCTTCATCGCTGCTAGTTTAATGATAGAACATAGATCAACTCATGCAGAGTAGATAAAAGAACTTATTACATGTGTGCATATTTTCTTCATTTGTGGCCCTGCGAATTATTCAGGCACCTGGCATAAACAACTAAGAATTCACAGAGCCTCAATGACAAAAAGCTGAAGACAAAGACTTGGTAAGAGTACAGAAGGAATCTTCTGGGATAGTATGAGGTGGATTCATTTCAGACTGGCTATACTTAATCCTGCCAATGATGACCTTTTCCTTATGTAAGAAACTATGGAAACTTGGACAGACAAACTCAGTTAGGTAGGGCCTCTCTTCCTTTAAAGGAAGAGGAAACTTAGCATTCCTCACGCAGCAGGGGTCACTTTTGTGAAGCGCAGAAAGGCTGCTGTGATGCAGTATTTGATCTCCTATGGTGGCAGTACGAACCACACAGTGACTTTGCTGCCTGGTGCAAAGGGTATGTATTTCAAGACACTCAAACATTTCATTGCTTGTAGGTGTGATAGCATACCACTGGCATATGCTGATGTCAGTGAGATTGAAGACAAAGTCTTAAATGTTTGGGAAACAAAGTTGGAGCACTTGTCTTTCTTTAAATTGCCTACTTTTCAGTACACAGATCCTTTGTGGCTGCAACATCATAATCAGAAGAGCACTTATTGATATCTTGAATTACCAATTTTCAGAGCTTTATCACTTCCCGGAAGTGGCAAGCTTCACTTGCTCTAGTTATCCTATATCCAAGATAAACTTTCTAGAGCTTCATCTTTCCTCCCATTCTTGAAACTAAGAAATTAAAGCCATCACATCTATGTCAGACTCACATACATAATGGTTCTTACAAGAAACATAATGGTTCATAAAAGAACTCTTTAGCAGTACAAATCCCTTTCTAGCTGATACAGTGCAAGTCAGTTTGAAGCTAGTAAGCTATCTTTAACAGAAGAGTCAAGAGGCTATAGGGATTACATATACCAGTGAAGATACTATTTAATGTTCAAATATGTACTTTTTGAGCAGGCTAACAAAAACAGGAAAAACAAGCAATCTTCACTTATAACAATCTGCCATGTGATTAGTGTTGTGTTGTGAGAATCCCTTGTAAGAAGCTTTCAAGACAAACTACGGAGTGAAAGCTGTGTGCCATCCTGACAAATTTCTTCTGACCAAAGAAGACACCTGTATGCATAGCATTAAATATTTCTGAATCTGGTGATGTCATTTCATTTACAATAGCATACTATAATATCATTTTGAAAGAGTACCACGAAGGCCTTGTGCTGACTGAACCAATTTCTTTGAGACTGCACCTGCAGTGTGTTGAAAAGTAATTCAGCCTCTACTGTCAGACCATTTCCCTTGCTTCATTTTTGCTTCTCAGAAAGTCTTCCCAACTACAATGTCAAAAGATTACTTGTTTAGTCATCGTCCTTCACTGGTGAATAATGACTCACAACTCAAACTGAACTCAAGGATCATCTAAATCAGTACATCAACTGCGTATCTGAAAAGAGCTCCATAGTGAGCTTACATATCCACAAGGTAGACTGAGTAACTTCAGCCAAACCAGTGGATCATTAATCAGTAAAGATACTACCAGCATATATTCCAGAGAACTTCAGAAATTAATGAAAGCAAATTTGAAGTCTTTTCTTCACCTCAGTGTCCCTCCATGTCTAAACCCTAGTTTTCAAACAAACCTACTAAAATAAGACTAGGATACTTTCACTGTTGAGCAATATTGAGCAAATATGAATGCTATTCACATATTATATATTTGACTTTCTATTGCACATTTCTCAAATCATCAGCAATGGCTGTTCATGCCCTATAAAAATATGTTGACTGACTCTGTTTTTGTCAAATCACAATACAGTCTAATTTGGTTAGCAGAAACCTAGTTAGAAATATCCATCGTAAGAAGGTCTGTGCTTTAAATTTCTCTCTACAGCCAATGAGCAACCTGAAAGGATCAGAGAATCACAATATCATGAAGTCACCATAAGGTCTCCTTGGAGCCTTCCCTTCTCCAGGCTGAACAAACACAGCTTCCTGTGCCTTTCTTCACAGGAGAGGTGCTGTAGCCCTCTGATAATCTTCGTGGCCTCTTCTGGACCCACTTCAACAGCTCCACCTCTTTCTTGTGCTGGGGTCCCAGGCTGGGACAAGTACTTCAGGCAGAGCCTTACAAGGGCAGAGCAAAAGGGACAATCACCTCCCTTTCTCTGATAGCCACCCCACTTTTGATGAAGCCCAGGGTACAGTTGGCCTTTCAGGCTGCAAGTGAACGGTGTTTGCTTGTGTCAAGCTTTTCACCAACCACTACCACCAAGTCCTGTTCTGCAGGATATCTTAACAGGTTTAATCTAAGCAATTCAGATGAAGAACTTTTTAAGACATATCCATAGTGTGCATGTGTCTTACTATTACAATACTCAATGTTTTAAGGGAAATACAAACAGTTGAATAACCCGATTAAACTAACAAAGTGAAAATACATTACATAAAAATTAGGATGGATTTATTAAAGATCTCATACAATAGCTCTAACCATCTATGGCATATACCCCTGATGCCTTCCTGGCCTCCTAACTGATACCAACTTAAGTGCTCTAAGGAATTAGAGAACATGATGTGAATATGCAGTGATCAAAAAGATTAATCATTAGCATTGCAATCTCAGCAAAGATGAGCTTCATAGAAAGCTAAGATTCTCTTATGAGACCCAATAATACCTGTTCAATTTTAACACTAACTGGGGAGAGAGACAGATGAAATGGCATTTAAGTAATTCCTGAGGAACTACTAAAGAAACCAAAGCTCTCAGAATGAAGAAGATATACCAGTCTACTGCGCTCTGTATTCAGAAGAAGATATATTACTATGATCAAATCTGGAAACATTTACATTTCAGTGATAAAAATGTGCTCAGCAAATCTTGTTGAAGAGATGAATATTTTGTTTCTGAAAAGCACATTTCTTCTAGTAACTCCAGCCAAATGGATTCACACAGTGAACTTTACAGTGCTGAAGTCATGCTTCTCTGATATTGCATCTGGCAAGGGAGAGAACCCAATAAGACGAGGAACAAGAAGATTTAAGAAGTAAAGTTGTCTCATCAACCCTTGTGCTGGCAGAACTTGTCTAGTTACCAGTTTCCTGTGAAACCTAGCAACTTTTGAGACAGCAAGTCCCAGTGGCCCTTTGGGCTTGCCATTACAAAACTCCTCAGCAGCACCTTTCCACTGTGGTCCATATTTGCAATAGGCCTTAGGAACTTTTTTTTTCCTTAAGAGACAAAGAATTTGTTATTTACTCTACTTGAGAAATATGATCCTTAATTAACCACTTATAGTCACCCGATAGTTTGAAGACAACAGAACAAGAATAGCACTTCCTTTTCCAGGGAGTCTTTCTACCAGCTCAAGGATGATATTGCTACAGACATAGCTGCTATTTGCTTAGTCACACACACATGTATTTCAACAAAACCAATAAATTTTATACCAAGTTCCATGCACTTTGGAAACAACTATTTACCAGGTAGATGCTTGGCAACAGGTGAGCTGAAAACCATTGAGAAGATTGTACCCACAGCAGGACTTACAATTTCCTACCCTTCCCTGGCCATAGCACCTCTCTAAAAGGCATCTTCATTTAATGAAAACTCAATAATCTCTTGAGCATGTATACCTATAAAGGAAAGGCGCTCCTGCAATAAAATTCTGTTAACCATCATTCACACAATCACACTTGATAAAGGCTCACTGGAGAACAGTTCCATTCTATTATAACATTTAAGACTGGAGTATCTGCTTTGCCCTGTACCGGCCTTAAGCATTAAAATTAAAACCTACCATCCTTCTGACCAGTCAGCATGACTCTCAAAGTGATTTGAGAGTTTTTTAAAACTATTCAATTTTACAATCACTTTTTGATGTCACTTCTGTTCTACAGTGGAAAGAAAACAAAATCTAACTTTTCCTAAAAAAATAAAACTCTAATCACATTCATCTTTTGACTTAGAAGTCTAGATTTTAGAACTACTATCTTTACTTTCAAGAAAGCCTACACTTGATCTTAACTTTTCTGGCAGTGTTTTGTCAAAATATATACTTGCACAAAAACAATTCATCTTTGATTGTATGTACCACAGGAAACCAAAAGGCATCCCTAAAAATACTCCTTCCTTGTTTTATTTCTGGAACTTGTATCTTCAGTAGCACATATCCTGGCTACTAATCAATCTTTACTCTCCTCCAGATGCCACAAATCTCACAACAACTTATGCCTCCTTGGGTAAAAATACTCCTAGTCACAAGTTTTATGTCTGTAACATTAAGAGTTCTGTTTCCACATCAAGTTGTTAACCCAATGTAAAATCACAGTTAAAAAACATTACTTCTGTCAATTTTATGCAGCAAGAGTTAAGCACAAGGAATCTATAGCTTTACAGAAGTACTCCAGACCATTAGATTGTGAAAATACTTATGGTAGTAGGGTAGAAAACTTAAGGCAGCATAAACGCATACCCTTGTTTCTAGTGCCATTCTTCCCTGTTGTTGTTTTTTCTTTTTTTTTTTTTTTTCTTTTCCCCCTCTCCTCTTCTGCAATGAAAGTATTGTTAGAGAGAGATAGAAGAAAAAAGGGACACCATGGGAAAGAACCATAGAAAGGCATGAAGTATTTAGGACCTACTGAAGAGAGAACACAAAAATTGTTTTGAATTCCTGAATGCAATTTGTGCCACTGAGGTGAAGGGATATTAGAATAAGATAGCTTTGAATATTTATGCACACGAGCACATACACATATATAATAACTTCCCCAATAGAATAATAGCACATATTCCAGGATCTATGTGCTGAGTTTCTATCCAAAGTAGGCTTTTTCTTTATTGTGGATACTGTGACATCACCAACAATTACTTCAAATAGTCTTAGCAGCAGCAACCTATACCTCATAAATCTATATTCAACACACTTTCAGCAAAAAATAATCCACAGATGTGCCTAAAGTAAGATTGCTTTAAATCTATCAGTTTCTACCAGAACTTGTTCAATTTGCTCCACTTCAGCTTGTTCAATTTCTACGGTCCTACAGAAGATCTTAATATCTCAAGAACTATATATTGTGTTGGAAGTGATAGGATGGGAATCTGCTTCATTTACACCTGGAAAACTCAAGGATCCTTATGATTCTGCTGTTGTTAACGCAAGAAGTACTGTTAACATCACACAAATTTTGAAGGATGTTGACCACATAGACTTAGGGGAAAAGAAAACAAACAACAAAAACCTAAACAAAAAACACAGACTCTATAAATCTAAATCAAAGCAAGATTTTGTTTCCAATCAATAACCTCTTAGTCTTCAAAAATGAGATGTACAAAACATGCACTAATTAAGATTTACATGCAAACATTCAATTTAACTGGATTTTGACAGGAAAGCTGCATACCATGCTTATCAGTAGAATGTTAAATCTGGGGATCTCTCGGATTGTTTTATGAAACTGCACAACTAGTTAGATATGCCTGTCAATATAGGTTGGCTGTTATGTATCTTCTCTCAAACAATAAAACTGGCACATTCTCTGCTTCTATCAGTCCTGAACTGTGAGGTATCTGAGTTGATACTCCTTCCCTGTAAGCAACAAGGTACAATAGAAATCAGGTTTTGTATGAGAATCATTTGCTGTGCAGATTTGGAAGCAAGTCAGTAGGAGGATGGAGCAGATTCTGTGTTCAGCCAATTACAAAACTTTATAATCAATATATTCTCTTCTGCTTAAATATTAACAGTTCCTGTAAGTGATGTGCAAGTTAAATACTACATACTTTACAACATGCACCTTTGGGTCTACAAAACCTGGGACTAACTTCCAAAATAATTATTATCAACAAATAAACACCGTTTTTATTTTAAATATCCTAAATTATCTAGGAAAACATGAAGTCTTCAATGACAGGATTTCTGGAAGATGCAATAAGGATAGGAATTAGAAATACTGTACTGGAAAACTCATTTACACAAAGCTATTTGGCTAACATAGCATAACATGAGAAAGCAATATGATTTGACTTTGTAATTTACAAGAGATCTTAGAACACAGGAAACAGATTAGATTTACAAGACAGAGAACCTGAGAAGTGGCAACTATGGGAAGGACTCATTGGTCAATGGCGAACCGATTGAATTAAAATTTGTTCTGAGTGCAAGGCAGTACCCAAGACAAACTCCACAAACTTCAGACTTGTGTACAATGAGCTGTCAAATAGGAGTATATGGATTAAGTTACATTTGTTTGATACGTATTCAACAAAATCATTATGTCCACATTGAAATAAAACTAGTTAATTATAAGTGCTTGTTAGAAAAGATTCACAGAAATTACTTAAGAACTGAAAAACACGAAGGAGTCTATTACACATTGCTAATGAAAGAGAAAAAAACTAGGGACAATTTGAACAGAATTTCAGGTTTTTTATGCTGAAAAGATTAATTGCAAGATTTTCTTTGATCTAATAAGCATGATTTTAAATTATATACTTAAGAGTGCATTTACACTGAAATTAGAAGTAACTTTTATCTAAAAAGGTTTTCCCTTAAAGAAATTAAATTATATTAGATTCTCAATTGTTTTTAATCATTTATAAAAAATATATCTGATTTTGATTTAAAAAGTTTTAAAACATTCTTTTCAAAAAAATGTCCACTGAGACTGGTGGGATGGGTCAAAATAATCACTTCTACCAATCAAATCTATCTATTTACTAATTTCACACAATGTAAAACATACTGGTGATAGCTGTATTAATATGAAGTCCAACTCCTGGTCTATAGTGTTGACAACTTTTTTGTTGTTGTTGTTAGTAGCCTTTCTCATTGAAAAAGAAGAATTAAAACAAATTAAGTATCATATTTTGCATATATGCATTTAATTATGTATTTATGTAACATTCACTATGACCTCTTGGGAAAACGTATCATTACAACTGAAAAACAAATTTGAAATTTTCACACTTGACCAGAAAAGTAAGCTATCTAACTCATAGAGAAGCGACACAACTCCTATTTAAATCCTATTGTAAGCTAGAATAATATAAACCATAAAAGCGTAAACCTAAAATACTATGCTTCTAGTGACCCAACAGTTCACAGCCTAGACTGAGAATAACACAGAGAGCTTTGAATCAGCTTTACTGGAAATGAAGAGAGAAGGAAACTCTTCCTTTCGTTGTCCTGTGTCTATCAGGGAAAGGAAAGATGCAGGGGCAAAAAAAGGCATCATTAAAGATAGAGAATAGGAAGGGAAAAAAATAATTTACAGGAAACTTTCATTTCAGCTACCCCAAACACTTTCACTACGTTTGAGGTCTGAAGCCCAGATAGTCTATTTATCTTTTCCTTTCAGGACTGAATTCCTTCTCTAACCATACTCTTTTCTCAGCCCCTGGAACCTATGGATTTGCTGCTATCACAGAGTTTATTCAACTTCTTAACAGCCTCTTCTCAAGGGTCATATTAGTCTATTCTACTTAAAATGTGCTTGCAGAAAAGGCATTATAACCCTTTTTTTTTTTTTTAAAGCAGAAGATGAAATTACTCTTGTCTAAGAGATTACTTCATGCCTAAGAGATTTTCTATCTTGTATTCACTTCTACCTGTCCTTAAGGAATTGTAAGTTTAGTGAGTGTTTCCAGAGCATACTCTGTGCTGTTTACACCGCCTCCCATCATCCAACAAAGATATCAGTTGAGTTAGCTAGCTAACCAGTGATTAGCAGCTGAGAAACAGTTACTGCTGATTTGTTTTGCATCAGTTGCACAGCATTCTGGCATGAGAATGGGCTACGATTTGGGTTTGGCCCCTCATATGATTGTATTTTTCTGTTTGACAATGGTAGCTATGAGCCATTAATTCTAGTGTGAGAAAGCAAAGTTAGTATATTAATTATTCTTATGTAGTTGAATAAAGATTAACATTTTTAATTGCAACCCAGTCTTTGTAGTTACAGAGGATTTCCAGGCTAGCTTGTCCTGGAGATAAGTCAAAGCAGAGTAGGAAAGAGTGCTGCTGTTACAAGGCTTCATCAGAAATATGGCACTTTGCGAAGGCAGCATTCTGGGATGTACATCCAAACTAAACTGATCTGTACCACTTATGTCTACTTCATCTTTCCATGATCCTTTATCTCAGGCATCTCAGCTTGTTCAAGAGAACCACAGCACTGTCTCACATCTCTCTCTCCTGTGAAGCTCTCTCTCACAGCCATGTCCATTACTCAGTTGTCAATTTGCAGCAACCCTGTTATCTACTTCCAGTCTTCTCACATTAAGGGGCTGCATGAGGTTCCATCTTCTTTCAAAATATTTTCTCACCATGGTACTACTCTGCAACTCCAGCTTTCTCCCTTCTGTGTACGTGACAAGAATCCTTCCCAAGATTTCCCGAGTAATGTAGAGACAACATTCCTAACCCTGCCCGGATGAGTCTGACAAAGCTGGAAAACAAATACTGCAAGGAAAAAAAATCCGATTCACATAGCCCTTGAACTCAATCTCACCAGAATTTTCAATAAAAAATAAAAATAAAAATAGTGTGATGAACAAAGCTGCTATGGAAAATTTAGGCTTGAATAGATTTTCATAAATCAACATACAGAAACTGAACCACAGACTCATATTTAGGGTGGTAAGGTACACTGGATACGTGTAACATTACCCACCCTAACAGAAAACTCACAAAACAAACAGGTGCATAAACAATAGAAGATACGTACCTTGCATATACAATGCATATATTTTATTCAAAATACAGCTTTAGGTCTTGACTGTTAGAAAAACTGCATGCAACAAATAAACCTGACTCAATATCAAATCTGTTGATATTTTACAGGACATTTAATGTTTTCCTTTCCATACAAAAAAAGAAAAAAAAATGATAGCATCTTTATGAGAGAATTAGGTAAACATTTAATTAAATGCCAGAACTAGCAAAAATTACAAATCATGACTCCTACTCCTCCTCAAGTCACTTTGGAGGCAGAAAACAGTCAGACACCAAATTCTCCTGGATTTGGAAACCTTTTAGATATACATTAATAAGCTGTGCCATTATCCTGATCAATCCGTACCTTAAGAGTAATATGAAATCAAATGCACAAAGAAGTTAAAAGCCCTGAAGGGAAATAATCTAGAATAGAACAAATGAATTATTTTGAAATGATACATAACTAGCTTGCTATCCACCAACACAACAGTTTGTTAATGCTTTTTGGCTTACAGCAGGCACTCTAGGCTGCTACACTGAAATTTATTAGAACACCCAACATTTCAGTAGATGCAATTTGCAAGAGCAATGGTAAGGTTAACAATGTTGCAGTTAATAACATTAATAGCCACATTAATATGCTTCAGTAATCAGTCCCAAATTCACACACATGCATACTTCATATGTTCAAAGATGTTTTAGGAATCTTATTTACCATCTCACTAGAAATGAATATGTACCTGTGGAACATGTATATTCCTCAATATGTTGAATCCCACAACAGAGAGGAACTGTATGCAGCAGGGACAGAAATGATCTTCTCAGAAGAGCATTTCACAGCTCTGTGTTCTGCTTCATACTTGTTTATCCTTATTGCAGCAAAAGTTTTGAATGCACTGACTGTACGTGGACTTTAAGTACACACTCGGGAACAAGTTTCTGTCCAGAGAGGCAAGATCTTAAAGCTCATGGCAACATCATCAATCTTCTATTTTACCACAGCCAGAAAGGAAACTGAGTCCAAGAAAAGGTCAGAACAGGTATTTTATATTCTCTGTTAAAGAAGGGGAGGGAAAAAATGTCTTTGAGGAATAAAGTAAGTAGCTAATGAGACACAGCACTGACAGCTGGAATTTAATAAGTATCCACTTCACAAGGAAAATTGCTCTTAGTAATTAAATACAGGTATCATGCAAAGCTTCTGCTTAGAAGCAGACTTCAAAATCTTTCTGTCAGTAGGAGTGAAGGGGTTTTACATCCCAGGTAATATTAGGGTGGGTTTGCCTGGGAGGCTAGTCCGAAACAAAGAGGGTTAATTGCATAAAATTCACAGTCATGTCAGTGGTAAATAATTCCAAAGGGACTTGTTCAGATAGTAGTCTGGTATGACTGAAAAACAGACTGCAACTAAAAAGACCTGTTATAAAGTCCACCAAAACCCGAGACATATAAAAAGTTTATTAGACATTTTAGAACTAAAATGCAAACAAGATCTTTTTAGAGGGATCCAAAATTCTTTATGTTCCAGGTCTGTAGGGCCATAAAACTCTACCTGAGAAAATTTAAAACAATCTTCTAATTAATCACAGAATTTTATAGCCTCTCACAAGCTGTACGTAAAACATTAACAAGGTAGGGAGAAGGAAGTCCTCTTTGTACTAACCATGACTCCCAACCCCACTGACATACCCCACTTGATGAATCAGGTTAGAATTTAACATCAAACTGAGATTATAATGTCTACTAGCACACAGAGCTGGTGTTTCATTTATGGGCTTGCATGCCAATAAGTGAAGGTATAAGTCTCTGAATTACTGTGAGCATTTGGGAGAGCAAAGTCTAATATTTTCCTGTAGTCTATACCATCAAAATATGACCACGTAACATTTTCTTAATTGTAATAAAAATAAGTGCTAT
>VXAB01005072.1:0-32232 GCA_013399175.1 Odontophorus gujanensis
GAAAACAAAAATTAACAATTTGCAGAGCCAGAGATCACTATGCTGCTGCCAATCTTGTGCTGAAGATAGCATATAGTTAGGCAGAAATTTCAAGCTACGTGATTTGATGGTTGGACTGGGTGACCTTGTCTTTTCCAACCTTGGTGATTCTGTGAGTCTGTGATTGTATGATGCCAAAGCATCACTGTTGAATATAATTTGCAGTCCTATTCAGTCAACTGTTTCTCACAGGTTTGATTGCTTTCTTTTGGAGTTATTAGAAGTTTTCAGTAGTTCCACTACTGCAGAACCGATCTCTTTATTCTTCTAAACATGGACTCGATGCTGGAAGTTGCTGAACACCTTCAACATTACTTCCCTCTGAGTCATTGAGAGATATACTCTGCAATGAGCCCTCCTCTGCTCTAGACACCAAGTCTTACAGACCCTGGAATCTGTAGATAGTAAAGTTTGGGTGACTTACATCGCTCAGACAGCACATAAAGCTCTACGAGTGTGTATCACAAAGCTCTGCATCATCTGATATTTATTATAGTTGTGGAGGCTCCCTGCATGACCTCAGTTTGGCCATGTGAGACTGGAAGCAGGTACAAAGGAGGGCAAAAGTAGCCTTTTCTTCCTGGCAGAAGTAAGACTTTCTGATACGTGTGGTCTTGTAGAGAGTGGTAGTTCAACTTGTTTAGGCAATGTCCTTGATACATTCAGCAGTAGGAATTGTACTTCACATATCTGCCATGAAAATGTGAAATTGTTCTATCAGTCAAGTTCTACTAACATGCTTGAATGACCAAAAAAGGGCTATGGGATTGTTGAGGTGTCTAGAAGGTAAGACATATAAAGAGCAGCTGAGGTCCCTGGCTCAGTTCAGCACAGAGCAGAGGAGCTGAGTAGAGCCCTCAATGCGACTGCAGCTCTCACAGGGAGCGGAGGGCAGCGCTGAGCTCTGCTCTGTGTGACAGCGACAGAGCCCGAGGGAACGGCATGGAGCTGTGCTGGGGGAGGGGCAGCTGGGGGTCAGGGAAAGAGAAATTTAGCTAGTCTATCTGAAAGTTTATGTGAATACAGGATTATTCATCTGACAAATCAGCTAACTCCCTTCAATGTATCTGGTGTCTTTGGTCATGTTAATGTGCAGTCTCAATTAATTTATCACCTTCAGGATTTATTCAGACTTCTGAAATCTCTAAACAAAACGATTGACGATTTAAAAAAAATAAAAAACAACTTAGGAAAGAGATGTTTTCTTCTTCAAAACACAAGATTATCTTTTTTTTTCCCTCCAAAATGATCCCCATTCATCAGCCATTATTCACATATTTTATTACAGCATTTGCTCTACCTGTGAATGTTTATAGGAAAAGAAAATTCGAAGTTACAGTGTTAAGGATGCTTGCAAACTGAAATCATCTAAACCATACCTCTTTATATATATTTTTTGAAAGCTAACTTACATAATGTATTGAAGACCTTATGATACCTTTGAATACATGATATGTAAGAGAAAAGTGCTATAAACAGAAACAAAAATCAAAGATCCTATGCAGTACTACTGCATTTTAACATTTGCATATTCTGTTTCTGTAATGTAGCATGTGCACAGAACAGAAATTACATGACATAGACACTATAAGAAGCTTAATAACTCCTCATTAATAATACTAAAAAATATTCATAATACTTCCCCCTCCACCCCCCTGCTCTAGAAATTACTGATAAATAAGTGTATATGATAGAACAAATGAACTTTCCTTTAAAAAACTGATATTGTCTGTGTAAGACCCAGCTATACTGCATATTCTCTGTTTCTGCTGAGTTGTAGTGGGATCAGTCAACAGAATTTAGAACTGGGATATTATCTATGTCTTACTCATGGCTTTGACCCATGTTACTACATCAGTCATTCTAATTGCAACCTGAGAAATACTGTACAGACCAAGTGTGAAAGAATTTGTAATACAAGTATGATACGATAAACCTAGTTTTTATTCAGAGAAGTTCATTCTAATGTTAACATCTCTAGGGAAGGTGTCAGAAAATGATTAAAAATACCTAAAAATATGTTCTTAACAAATAAGTGAAAGGCATTGGTCAAATGTGTGCCCCAGGCAAACACTGTGTAACATATGAAGTCAGCGGTTTCCTGCAACAGATTGAAGTTGTGGTTGGTGATAATCACTTTTGCGTAAATATTAGCACTAGAAGACAGAAAGCAGATGCCCTGTTCAGATACAGAAAGCTAAGTAACAATGCTATTCAGAGGATTTAGTCACAGAGATAAATGTTACTGACAAATAGAGGGCATACAAAGTTGTGCACGTGATTTGTGTTTTCAGTAACTTAGTAGAACAATAAATCTCATCTCCGTCAGTAAAAGAACAGGGACGGTGTTCTATGAGAGTGAACGGAGTACATTTCTGGCTGTACCTAATAACGTTTCTCACCTAGCAGATCCTCTAAATAGTGTTCAGGTAAATGAATATTTTAGTTTAGTTTAATCTGTTGAGAATAGTCCTCATTTTCATAGATATATTGCATGAATCCTTGGGTTGAAAAACGCTGACCAGTGCCAGATGTTTCAGATGTGTTCACTAAATTCAGATGCATGGTTCCTCAAAGTTAATATAAGTGGTGCCCAAATGTGCACGGTGTTAAACATCTCTAATACTCACACCTGGTGTATCTCATGGTGAAACTCTAAAACATGAGAGAGTCAGAACTAATACCTAAAACTGAGATGTTCATTCTGAGTGTGTTTGTAAGGACACACGCAAAAGGTTAACGTCTGTTCTTGCTGCACTTAAAACTGCCTGGAAGAGGGCCAACACTGATCATACAGCTTCATTAACTAAGTGCTTGAAGCCTAAGTTAATAGGCTGTGCTGAGCAAGCTCGTTTGTCTTTGCACTTGTATTCACAGCTACTTCAGGAGACAGAGGAATAGATGTGTCTTCCAGTTAAGCTGAATACCTCTTTTATGAAACATACTAATACTTCCTTTCAAATCTACACTATAAGCTCCTGGAGATTTTCAATTATTTTAGGAAGAGAATGGAGCTTGTGTAAGAGGCTGGAAAATTCTTGAAAATTAAGTCCTGTCCATTTATTTGAATTGTATAGCTATTTGGCTCACATTCTATCAAATGCATCTCTTTTAACCCTATCATCCTCAAAAGTTTGAATATTTTTTGCTACAGAGGGACTGAAGTCTCCAAAATAATATTTACATAAAATAGTTTTCATTTAATGACTTTACCATCAATAGAATGATGAACTTCCACTGACCCCAAGTGATATTTTTTCATTATTTGCCATTGCAGTCAGGAGTCAGGAGTTTACATTGGAAGACCTAGTCACGTCATAGTTACACTATCTTCTGTAACGAGCACTTCTGTACTTCATAAAATGAACAACATAAGCATATATTTTCAATTCTTCTTCCTAGGCCTCCTACTTCATAAACTCAAATAAAATGTAGAATGCATCTGAATCACAGTTCTGTAGTACTTCATAACCTGCTATTCATGAACAAAAGAAGTTGTCATGGAAACTTGAACTGGCAGATGGAAGACAATAATTTGATTCAAATTCTTTATTCAATGAATATACTCTATTTCTTTTAATTAATCATGAACGATTTGAGGTTTCCATGTATATGCCTGTTATTTGAAATAAGTTGCTAAGCAATTTCTATTAATGCAATTTTTGAGTACCTCTTTGCATGTATTTATTATATGACATTGAAAAGGCCTATTAGTTTTGATTGAAAAGAGCAGTCACATGATATGGGAGTTGCATTTCCTTGTACATCAGGTATGTTTCTCTTCTCTTAAGAACTTCCTTTCTTAGGCTTATGCTTTTTTTTTATGTGAATACTTTCAATTTTGGATATTCACTTAGCAGGACTTGTTCTGAGGGACGTTACTATCAGTACAGTCATTTGTTATAACATTTGTTTACTACCAGAAGACAAAGGAAATTAATTTGGTACTTAATTGTATTATAATAGCATTTTATGATGACTTTTTCCCCAAGTTAATTAATGAAGAAACAGTTTATTTGACAGTATACAACCTTAAGATTTCAAAGAAAATCTATTCAGTCAGACGCGTTTCTGTCATGAGTAGAATTCTGTGAATTCTGGAAGAATCATTAGATTAGGGTTTGTTTTTTTCAGTACTTAGAAATCACAAACTGATGGATTGTTCAATGGCGGTATTTTATTAAACCATAGAATGACAAAATGACTCAGGCTGTCTTACAGAAGTCCAGGTGAATGATATCTGGGATGCATATGGTTCAGCCCTGTAGACTTGTACACATTCAGTCTCATCAGGTGATCCTGAACTTGCTTTTTACTTACAGTGAGCGAGATTTGCTCCTCCAGTTCTCATCAAGACTGCCAGTGAAGATTGAGGCAAAAAACTTGTTGAGTACCTCAACCTTCTTCATGTCTGCTGTTTCCAGTTCCCCTTCTCATTTATCAGAGGGAGTACACTCTCCTTGGTCTTTCTTTTCAGACTTAAGTATCTGTAGAATCTCTTGTCACATTCAGTTCTTTTTGTGTGATGGCTTTCCCAATCTCATCTCTACACATTGGGACTATATCCCTGTACTATTCTCAGGCTACCTATTCCTACTTTCACTGCCTGTACATTTTCTTCTTATCCTTCATATTGACTGTGAGGTCCTTGTTCAGACCTGTTTCCTGATTGATTTCATGTACTGGGATACGGAAAGCTTTTCTACCCTCAGAAAGGTGTGCTTAAAATGTTGCCAATATTACTCAGTTCCTTTGTCTCTAAGAATAGTTTCTCAGGGGATCTCATCCAGTAATTCCTCAAATAGCTGGAATTTAACTCTTCCCAAGTTCAGGGCCCTTTCTTTGTTTTTGCGAGGCCACACTCATTGACATCATGAACTCAAGTGGGACATTGTTGCTACAGCTGACTGCCTCCAGTTTCAGCATTTTTAATAAGTTCTTCTGCAATCTACTCAATGCAGAGAGCAACTTCACCACCCATTCTTCCATGCTTATCCCTTTTAAAAACCTTGTTGCCCTTGATTGCAGTGCTGTTGTTGTGCGATTCCTCCCACCAACTTTCTGTGATAGCAATTAAGTTAGTTTACTAATTGCATTGTAGTTTCCAGCTCCTCCTGCTTACTTCCCATACTGCATGCATTGATGTAGAGGCACTTCAGCTGCGCTATAAAGCATGTTGTCATCCTGGAGGAGCTCTCCCTAGTCAATTATTAAAAGCTGAGGCTGAAATATAAGAAAGTATTTTTCTGTGAATTAATCGAATGTGGACAATCCAGCATGCTTTGCTTTCTATTCTTGTTTATCTTAAATATCCATCTTCTTAACGATAACCAAAATCTTCTGCTTAAATCCGTATTTCGAAGAGCTAGGTGCTTTTTAAAATTATTTTTTTCCCTCCAATTGTTAGCAAGCATTAAATATACTGGACCAACAGCCATGGAAACTAAATTACTCTGTGAATTCACAGTTCTAATCTTGTCTTAGTGCACCAAGTGATCCTTTTGTAGTGGAACTGCACTTACAGGCAAGCTACATTTCACATCGGAAAATAACTGCTTCTGCTCCAGTGGTCTCTGATGTAGCTTCTGTTCTGAATTTTATGTTAATTTGGAGTCTTTTCCCCTGTAGTCATACTTGTTTTTCTTGCTCATATCTGCTGATTTAAGTTCCTCTTTATGCAGTAAACATCTATATGTAATATATGTACATAAATATATTACACTGGTGCTGTTCCAAGAGTGTTGATATTGAATGTACCCAACCACTGGAGTTAAATACATTGTAATTTGGTTCTGTGGCTGTGTGGCTGTCGTCTGGCAGAAGAATGACTGCCTTTTCAACACTGTCATCAGTTTCAAGCTACTGGGAAATGAGCTGGCTTTTGTAGTTTCCATTCCTGTATAAATTATATTGGAAAAAGGACTCATCTCCCCAGTAGAAACGTTTTGCCAGTATAACTTCCGTGGGTTTAGCTGACCCAGAAGATGTGATTTAGTAAGTCAGTATGACTTAGCAAAAACCCTTTTTTTACCCCTTGGGTGTATTTAACTGACATTTTAACAATGATCCACTTTTCTAGAGGCACTGCTGCAGTGCTGAAGATTTAAACTTCAAGAGGTGCAAATGGAGATGCTGACTAATTAACCAAGCAAACATATGTGGGGTTTGAGAGAGGTGATCAGTGCTCTGTCTGTTCTCTTCCTGAGCCACTGAGCCTCAGCTGTTTTCAGCCCATTAAGACATTACATACAATTCAAGACAAGTTCAATTAGTTTGCCGTTTGTAAACTGAAGCTGTGTAGGACTGTTCTGTCTAAAGTGTAGTAGTGGTTTTAAATATCAGTGATCCCCAGAAAACAATTGGCTACAAAACTGCTATAGCGACCAAACAGCATCATCCTTTCTTGATATGTTGATATAACAGAATTACGCCAAAACTGCCTATTCTGTGGGCTGAAAAGAATGGTATCAGGTCTGGAGACAGGGCAAAATTCCTGTTGAAGCGTTTTCCTTTAGTCTGTAAGTCCTTTCCTACATCAGAAAATGTGGCTGAGCAGATCGAGGACAATGAAGCAGGTATTATTATAGGTCCCAGTAACACTGAGCTGAGCTCCCAAAAAAAAGCCACGTAAACTCTATCAAAATATGGAAAGTTGAAGTAGACGCTGATGAAGCATAACATGTCAAGGACTGTAGGACCTGGAGAACTCAAATGAATTTTTTTTTCAAACTTGCATAGCTACAAGGCAATTTTCTATGAACTGCTTCAAAGCTGGAAGTAAATGATTTTTTCATTACCTTCACCTATGTGGTTCATGCATGTGGATCTAAGTACAGCTGCCTACTTACTATTTTTACACACCTTTGGTAACAGTGATGAAAACTGGCATAAACCAGTACTGTTTTGTTGGTATGATCTTTAAGATGCTACCAGTTTTGAACAATTGTATTTTGGTCTATGTAAATTAAAAATCCAACAGCAAATCCACAATATATGTTTATGCCTCTAAACTAGGTAGTACAATTATCTGTGGTGGATCAAACAAAAAGAATATAGCAATTTGAGCTTTTATTCAGGTTTCTTTTTGGTCTTATCTGAGCTAGTGGCAGGGTTTTTCTGGTACTCCTGTAAGTGATAATGATGTACCCCAACTTCTGGCTCCCACAACTTCGTGAGAGGTCACATTAATGGTCCTGTTGTGAACTTCTGCTGAAGGTGGACACGCAGCCTTTTCTGCCACTACTGCTTGTGAGGTGATTGAAGACTTGAGAGCTATCATTTCTTCACTGTGTCATATGTCATCTAGCTTTTGCAATAACTATGATTCAGAGTATGCAGCAGGTCACAGGCACAGCTTGTTGAAGACCTGCTTTGCAGTTTATCAAGTTGTTGTGCACAGAGAAAATTCTGTACCGCCATCACTGAACTGTCTAGATGTGTGCTACACTTTCTATAAATATTGCATATACTTTTCATTTCTGGAGTTATATCTAATACATAAGGAAATCAGTATGTATAGCTCCTCTCACAGCACAACATGGCATTGCATAGACCAGCTAGTGTCTTGTGCATACAGTCAATGAAGAAAGGTGGATGGAGAACCTAGGCACATAAGTATGCAAGTAAGTGCACCAGTGAAAGCAATGTTCTTAGACAGCTCAGGCTTGACAATTTGTCTGTTGCAGGCCTTTTGTCGGTGACATACCTCTGTGTGTTTGTCAGAGGTGTACTGTCATCAACAACTTTGATGATGGTGTCATCAATATCATTGTAAAAGGTCTTTAAAAGTGCCAAATAGTTAACAGACCCCGTCCTGGAGATTTCTTGAGTGTGAGCTGGGATTACAATATGCTCCTTGTCAAGTTTAATCAGCACAACAGAACTGTGGAGATTCACACGTGCCTGTGTGTGTAAGAAGAGAAAGCTTCAGCTAGTCACATCCAGTCTGCTGTGCTTCTTGCTATTCCTTTTTTGTCTGCTGTTTTAACTTGTTTTCTGAGTGCAACTGATTTCTCAAGCAGGATTAAGCTTTCATGCCTGAAATGCTTTGTAATATATTCATATTGAAATAACAAATCTACACACTAATGCTGTTATAAAAAAAAAGCATTTTATGTATCTTACAGAAATGTGTGAACATATTTACTTTATTGCCAGTCATTGTTTTTTTTTCCCTACAATTAAAACCTCCTGCACTTGGAGCAAAGAGATAAGTGTTGGCTCTATGCAGAGGTTTTATTCTTTGTCAATTCTCTCCCTTTCCAGGAATTAGGAGTTACTCTTAACTAATATCTTGTCTCCATGACCTATATAATTTGTTGGAATGTGAGAAAAATTGTTGTCTCTGTTTCTCTGAGTTAAAGATTGTTTCTATGGTAGCAAGAAGTGAATTTTTTGAAGAAGAGTATTTTCATGTAGAATTTTACTTGTAGATTGAGAGAAAAAAGGAAAAAAACTATTTTGTTGAAAACTGTACTAGAAGCCTATCCATTTATATAGATCTACTGTCTAATTTGTTTATGCACTTGTCTATCTCATAACTTGATACAAACAGGTCAAGCAAAGTGTCATGGTTTGAAATGAAATTGTCTTTTGCTATGTACTAGAATTTTTTCATGTCAAGTTATATGTAAGTAGAAATCACATACATGTATAGAAAGATGTGCACGTATAGTGATATAGGTTGGCTTGCTTAGCAATACGGGTTAGTACATTCATTTAAGAACCATTATATTAGTTTAGCAAAAGGAATCCATAAGTGATAGTTCTAAAAACTTTCCATTTCAGCTTTAGTGGGTGAACAGCCTTGTTTTTCCTCAAGAATTTTGCACTGGGGACATGATGGAATACTTCTGTCTCAATGATTTTGCCTCACAAGAAGCACTGGAGATACAATAGAATCCTTTCATCTTTTACCTCAAAATGTGCAAGGCTACTTTCCTCAGGTTCCACATTCAGTTTTTAAAAGTTGCTCAGTGTGGCCTAATAAGCATTGGAAATCTTTCGAACTGGGGAAAAGTGAATGAAAATGAGTCAAAGGTTTCAGTGATGAAGCTGATGGTGAAAAAAGAAGTAGATGGGCACACAACCACTCTAAATACCACAGAACATGCCCAAAGGAACATTAGCACATATTTATGAGTCCTTGAGAAAGAATGAATATGTATGCCAGTGTACTACGTATGTATCTCTTAACTGTATAAATGTAGAACCTGAACTCCCAAGAAGGTGCGCTTGCTTGTCAAGTCACCCAGTGTGTATCATGAAGAATAAAGGAATGCTGCTTTCTGGCACCACACTGGAGTTTGAGAGATTTCCTCCCAGATTTTGGATGACAATAGAAAAATGTAGAAGTTAACTCTTCTCCAGATATGTCAAGGTAGGGGAGGATGTCTTCTGTGGTCTCGGATGAGCCATGTTCAACAGTATCTAACACTGCAATACACATGGCACAGTATATTTCCTAGTCACTACAGTCCAACCTGTTCTATTCGAGGAAATGTTGTTCACAGAACAAAAAGCGGACCCACAATCTTTACCTGAAGTGCAAATCTGCAGTGAATAAGATGATTTTCTGTTTGTGGCTCACACTGGTATTTCAGTTGTAGTACTCACAGCATTATCTTTAATTCAGTGATAAAATCCGTAATACTGTACCAATGAATGGCTGCTGTTCAGGCCACACTCAGGTTGGACCAGAAATATCAAGGAATATTTTTACATCCACCTGACAGATTCTGAAACTAAAAGATGGCATGAATGACTCATCTAAAACCATATAGCAAGCTGGAAGCTCATCATGAGTTTTATACACGAATTATACATCTTATTTAATATATATTAAAAACTCATGTTTTGTTTTTAACTTGCTGTGTAACTTCAGTGAGTTACAGCTGTGTAAAACTCTCCTTCACCTTCTGAATTTATAGACAATAATATCATCGGTGTTATACATTTATATATTTTTTCCTTCTATTGTTTTTCTCATTCTGTTCTCTTCTTGCCCTTTGCTGGTTAGCAGCATGGACTCAGCAGCTGCCATGTTTTCAGGGATGTTTTCTTCAGCTCCAGCAATGAAGCCATTGTGAGTACTCAGCAGTTTCCAAGGAGCATTTCCAGAAATGTCCTATAAATTGTACTTGAAGATGCTAATAACTTGAGATTTGGTCTGTGAAAGGAGAAAAGCATTTTAATCTGTCGTTCAATCATAAGACAGTCCCTGACAGTTTTGTGTGGTTAATATTTTATTTTGTGATATATAACAATATACCAAGAAAGCCACTGAAATCAAAAGACTAGTAAAGTGATTGTGTAATCATTCTGCATGTAAGAATTATTCCATAAATATAGACAGTTCAAAGGCTATTTAAATATTTAGGTTTAAATTTTACGTGGGACATACACAAAGTAAAATTCGAATGGAAGAATAAATAACTGCTTGAAAACTAAGGCTCCTGGAGTCAGACATTTATATTTATTTATCATATAGACATATATTTACTTCTAACTCTTTTATAGACCTCTTTCTTCGTAGTGATATAGAAGCAGTTTTGTCGTCAGTGGGATCTGCGGGATGTTCTTTCCTAGCTGGGGTATTATACATGGGGCATGCCGTCCTGTGTGCAGTATACCCCATCTGTTACAAGACTGAAATGAACATTTGGTACATATGCCTGCCAAATGAACTGCTGTGAGCTGCCAAAGTGTAACGTGTTAAAAGGGAGAGAAGGTTGAATTTCCTGGTTCTCTGATGTCTGAGAATGTGGCAATTGGAAAATAACTTACAGTGCAGAATACAATGAAGGAGTACCAGTATATTGGTAATATATACCACCTGTCTCTCTGGTGTTTCCAGTCACTTTCCCGCCTTCCACCTGTGTCCACAGTTGTCTCTCACAGCAGTGAGCGGAGGTTTACTGCCACCGGGTATTACTCAGTCCTTCCCTGAGGAGCACAAGCAGGCATCCTGTTTTTGCCTTGGAATATCCTTGCTTTCCACTTCAAAAATATCACTTCTCCGCTAGAATTCAGGGCTGCCAGCAGAGTATGTTTTTTTTAGTCTAGGAATCAAACCAATGACAAGATTCTGGGTACCCAATGCCTCCAGCTTGTGTTTCATTAAAGCTATGGAGACTTGAAATAATTCTCATGGGGCAATCAAAGACCCCTGTTAAAATGGGAAGTGCGTCCTCAGTGAGAGAAGAATGCATGTCTCTGCCTTTCCTTCGTTCATTTCTGTTCAGGGTGAGAGCAGCTTTGAGATAGCCAGGAGAACAAGGCCCTGGGACAACTGTGTGCTGCTGGTATGCTGCCACAGTTTGTCCTCCTGCTCACTGTGGAGTCCTGTTGTTGTTGCTGCTCGAAGATTCTCTATGGACAAGTGAGGCCTTAGTCAGTGGAGGAACAAGGGAGAACTGGAAGTTTGTGGGAGATAAATTGGCCTCATCTTGCTCCTGTTGAAGGAAAAAGAGAGTCACTTGAGGTGCATACAAATGCCTCTCTCTTCTCCCTGCTCCCAGCAATAGGCTCAGAAGGCCCTGGAAATCTGTCAGCTTCTGAATTGTGCAGGCTGGCCACTGCTTGCATAAACACCATGTGGAACTGACAACATAAGCTCAAGCAGACAGACTAACCCAAGTACCCACATTCCCATGGTTTGTGGAAGAGAGGTCTAAGATGTATGCAAGAACCTGTATCCATTCTGTTGATGGAAATGCACCTAATAAATGTGTGTACAGTGGGAAAGCTGAATATCCGACATTTGGAATATTTTGCAATTTAATTCCCTGAGGACTGTGTGCGTGACCAAAGAACATATGGTGATGGATGTAGATGCAGAAGGACAAAACACACTGATATCAGCAAAACAGAAACAAGAAATGAGTGATGTACAATGAAATCTGTGATAGCCAGATCATCTCTCTCTTTCTTGCTCTCCCCTTGTCAATAAATAAAAGATAAGCCCGTCGAGGGTACTGTCTAGACTCCATACTGAAGATGATTCTGCAGGAACAATGGTTCCACTAAACAGATTGAATGAAACTTGAAGGTTTAAAATTCTGGTTTCTGTTTTGGGAATGTTTGCTTTTGGGACATTCTGCTTGAATAGGTCGTTCTAGATCATACTGTAAGGGCTGAGGTTTCCCTTTGTCTGTTCAAACAAAGCTGAGAGCTCTGATTTAGACAGAACTATTGTGAGCCTTAATTTAATTGAGCAAACACAATCAGTTATAACGAAAACAAAGTACTTCTATGCTGTACTGCAGGCGGGTGTTGCTCTTCTCAGGGATGGATTGCAAGGTTGACAGGATCTGCACTAGTACATTTTGACATTGTCATGCTCTTTACTGCTTCTCATGGGGATTGTTGTTGAAATATATATATTACAGAGAAAGTAATGATGCATAAGATAAAATAACACAGAAGTCCTTCTAAATGGAAAGTGAGGTCACATTTTTGTAAGTGATCCAGTACAAATTAAATTTCAGGGACCAGTTCTCTCTATGACTACTCAGTTTTTTGCTCGCATATATTCTCTGGGTCCTGTCTCTTGATTACTTCAGAATGGAAGAAACATTGTGCGAAAAGCATATGGCTGTCGCATTCCAGCAATTCCTTACTGTTTGGAAGGCAGTGTAGTGGCCATTGAAACTGGGTATAATTTTCTGTCAATAGTAATGCTGATCTGTCCCAGCTAGGAATGAGAATGACTCCAAACATTTGTGGCATCCTTTCAATTCAGGTCCTGTACATGCAGAGGATGATTAAACCCAAGGATTCAGAAAGTCACTTGAGAAGAAGGTATTTATCTTCAGCATCCTATAATGAGTCCAACTCTTCTGTCTTAGTCTAGAAATTAAGGCCATGGCACCTCTTAGTAACTTAGCTCTGTACATGCATGAAAGAAAAGAGATTAAACATACAGCTGTCTGACATGAGGATCCAACAGCAAGTATACCAGCTAAGTCAATGAAAGGATTTTACCAGATGATAAAATACAAATTCAGCTGAAAGTATTGTCAGCTTTTTCAAGCTGAAATATCTTACCTTGTCCTAAAGTTACAGGAAAAGTCACCATGCACAAACCTGAAGGAATGATGTGAAATTTTTTTATATATCACACTGTACAAATGTTTTCAGCTCAAGAACAAGAACCACCTCACTTATTCCATAATCTTAACTCTTAACAGGTTTACTGAGAACTCCCTTGGATTCAGTAGGAACTAGTCACCTGGACATAGGAACTAAACTTTACAGACTGAATTGGCTACAATTGCCTCAGCAGACTTTCTCTGTAAGATAAATCCATTGTAATCTATTGCTGTGGGACAAGAGCAATTACGACTGCAGAAAGTAGTGGTGCAATGTTCTGCAGAACATTACAAAAAAGGAGGGGAAGACTTTGAAGAGAAGTAGATTCACATTAAACTGAAATGGATTAGTTATGCTAGAGATTAACTATGTAGTCAGTGGCAACTTGATTGAACAAGATGGTAGGGGACAGGAGAACACTTTTCAGTTGGAGAAGGCTTCTTCAATTGAAATTCCCAGAAAAACTAAAGCAGCTGACTGATATAAATAAGTAGATCTCTCATTTGTCTCAGAAGAGTGTATATGCTGAAGTGCGAGGTGGCATATGTTTTTCGAGTTCAAAGGGCATTGGTAAGAATGACAGGAGTAACATTTGGGGGGATTAAGAATTAGATACTCCAGAAGCACTTTAAGATATTCTGGTTGGTAAAGATCCCAAATCATACCCACTGAAAGGCAGTAGTTAAAGACAATCTCTAAAGCGCTGTGTAATCTCAGATGAGTTAAGTGTGGAAAAAAAAGGTAAGTGAAAGAAAGGTACTGGCAGAGTGTAGATGCAAACATTTTGATGAACACCTCTATGTAGAAATCACTGGAGACAGCAACAGGTCTTAACCCAGGGGGCATATCTGACTAAGAAAACTCACCCAGTCAGCACTCATTGTTCAATGCAGTCAGCTTCCTGCTGCTCGTTTTCTTTCCCCAAAGATAAGTTCACAGCACATACTCTTCCTCTTGGGTCTATGTTGTGTGTTGAAGAGGAAATGGAATGTGATCTGCATTAGCAACAAACTCATGTTATACAGATGCAATTCTTAGCATATTTCTTTTGCTGCAGTGCTCCTCATATAATTATGATTTAATTGTAATACAGTAATTAAGGCTAACATGTAGCAGCATTGTCTCATCCTTTTCTATGGAAAGATTTCACTCAGAGTCTTCGGTTAAGTGTCTCACCAACAGGGGATGGTAGGAGTCCTCTTGTGTTTGTTTACAAACTTTGCCCTCCTACCTGTGGCTCCAAAATTACACATGGCTCTCAGAAGTTCACATTAGTCTTTTTGCCCTGTACTTCATGCAATTCTACCTCCATCTATTTCAAGCAACACTGATGCATACTTACCTCTCTTACAGCTAACCACTTACTTCAGAATGTTCAAAATTTGCATTTACTTGCTTCCCTGGAGGTGAGTAACTATTCACCATGTGGTGTTGCAGATACTGCAGACAAAATGCAGACTAAAAAAGCAAAGATACAATTAAGAGGAAGAAAAATGAAAACTCAGTTCATTATTGCTTAAGAAAACTCTTTGTAAAAAGCTACAGGTGTGACACAAACGTTCTTGTTCATGTTTCCATACTTCAGCTGCAGCAAGAATTGTAGAGGCTCTTAGGGGAGCAGAAGCACTTAAAAGGCACTAAAACCAAAACAAACAAAAAAAAAAAAAAGCAAAACAAAACAAAAAGTTAAGAACAGTAGAGTTTCCAAACCTCACCAATCTTGTTATTAACAGTAGTCACTACTGGCTACCTGTGTAAGAAGGACAGAGACTGATCCTGTCTGTGACTGTGATTAGAGTTGAACAGATACAAATGAAGATGTTTATTCTCTACTAGGGAAGTTTTTGGCAAGGATATGACCATTGGAATCAGGCTATGTCCTTTATGCACATATTGCTGCTGCCAGCTTTGTAGAGTACATGCTGAGTGATGCTTAAAATGCCTTCTGATCAATATTACATCAGTAACCAAGAGGTATATTTGGCCACATCTTTAAACGTGTATGAAATAAATTTCTGTACAGCCTGTGAGAACAAATGAGTAATGCAGATGTAGATTAGAGACTTTGCATGCTGCTTTGTTGTTGCAATAGCCTGCTACAGTCTAGGCTACATCAGCAAAACCACAAATTACAATGTAGAAACCACTGATTTTATATTGGGTGCAGTGATAAGTAGTAGGAGAGATCTTCCTAGATTCTCTCTACAACATTAATTTCCACTCTAGAGTGAATTTTGTCCTCTGGTTACCTTAGTGCTGACCACCAAAAAAGGTCACCTTGAACAGCTATGGTTTTACCGTGTACAGTATCATTCAAAGACAACTAGCATACCATAACTCCACCTACTGCTGTAGTCTCAGCACAAATGTGAACTGCATATCAGAAAAAAAACACTGAGTGGGAGGATATATATTGCTACTGTAAAAGGTTAAGAATTCTTCGGATGTCATAGTGAGACCCCTTTCGGTAATCAATCACGGTGACAGTGAAGAAGTGTCCAAAGACTGAAGGAAAACAAAACACTCTCATCTTCAAGAAGTGCAAAATGGAGGACCCAGGGAACTGCAGGCTGATTATCTTCTAATTGATCCCTGGAAAAATGATGGAACAGCTAATCCTGGAAGCTATTTCCAGGCACAAGAACAGCAAGAGAATCTTTATAAATAGTCCACATGGACACATCAAGGCAAAGGCATGCTTGACCAAGTTGATCAGATACTGAGATGAAACGATCGGCCTTGTAGATGAGGGTTATTGTCTGCTTGGACTTTGGTATGGTCTCTACCAGATTTCCCCATAAGATCAGCACAGAAATGCAGTTGATGTGTGGGCTGGATAAGGAGACCATGAGGTGAATCAAAAACTGGCTGAATGACTGGCATAATGTGGTCATACCCATGGGTCAGTACTGGGTCAAGTCCCGTTTAATATTTTCATTAATAAGCTGTCAATGGAGCAGAGTGCACCCTCGTTAAATCTGCAGATGAAACAAAGCTAGGGGAGGGGGAAATGGCGGATACATCAGAAGGTTGTATTCTTATCCAGAGAGACCTCAGCATGCTGAAGAAACAGTCTGACGCGTTTCAGTGAAGTGCCAAGTTCTGCAGCTGGAGAGGAACAACCAAGACATGCTGGGAGCCCTACCAGCTGGAAGGCAGCTTGACAGAAAGGGATCTCGGGATTCTGGTGGGCACCAGGTTGAAAATGAGTCAGCAATATGTCCTTGCTGCTAAGAATTCCAATGTTATCCTGGGTTGCACTGGGTAAAGTATTGCCAATGAGTCAAGGGAGGTGATCCTTCCTTTACACTCAGGCCTGGGAGGTAGCACTTGAAGTACTGTGTTCAAACCTGTGTCATCCTCAAGAGAGACATGAACACACTGGAGAGAATCCAACTAAGAGCTGTGAAGATGATGAAGAGCAGGAGCTTTTCTCATGAGGGAATAGTCTGAGATAGTTGTGGTGGTTATTATTACTACTGAGATTGTTCAGCTGAATAAGAGAAAGCTCAGGGATATCTCATATCAACATGTATAAAGGTACCTGAAGGGGTGGAACAACGAGGATGGAGCCAGGATCCTTTCAGCTGTTCCCTGTGCCAGGTCAAGGGGCAATGGAAACAAACTGAAACAAAGGAGAAGCCCTTAGTGCAACTGGAAGTACTTTAGTGCAGGTGTTGGAGCATGGAACAGGCTGCCCAAAGGGATCATGGGGTCTCCTCCTTAAGGATCTCCAAAAGCCACCTGGATGTGGTCCTTGGCACCCTGTGTGTCTCTGCTTGAGCAAAGGCAGGGCCAGATGGACCCTGAGCTTTCCACCAACATCAGCCATTCTTCTATTCTGTAAAGGAAGCAAAATCTTTTAGCAAATCCTATCAAAATCAAGTTCCAAATGCATCACTGTTTTTTTTTAGATCATTCATTTTATAATATACAGGGGAGTATACTGCTAATAAGGGGACTTAAAGTTTCATGATTTTTTTTTTTCTATTTAAACTAAAAAAGAAGCTTCCACTAGTCTAATTGTCACTGAGTGACACCATCATCAAAATGTTGTCCTTTGGATGGTGAGGACAAATATTCAGAAGTCACTTAACAGTCTGATCCCTCAGTTTTAAGCTGCTGTAAAGGGCCAGGGCTTTGCTTTGACTTTCAGGATCACCCAGGACACTTGCTAATTAATGCAAGAAGCATAAATCTTCAATCATCAGAGACGTTGCATGTGGACACCAATTGATGTTTCCCTTCTTTATTTTTTTATCATCCTTCTCTTCTCTATTTTTCCTATCACACTCTTTCTGTTATTTTTCTGATTTGATTATGGAAAAGGTATTTTTAGCAAGAGAATGAGTGGTAGTGGACTAGCCTCAGTTAGTTTTGTGTTTTAATTTCTAATAAACACTGGGTGAACAAGCAATATACTTGCAGATGAAAGTGTAACTCAGTCTTATTAGTTGATTTATTCTTTGTCATTTGAAGTACACGTAAGACCCAATCTATACTGAAAGCTAAGCATATAAGACAATAAGTAAAACAAGAGGATGTCAGGAACATTCTTCAGGATTTCACAGCCAAATTAAATCTAATCAGAGTGTACCTAACTGGAAGTAGAAATAGAGGAGGGAATGAGGCAAAGTCATAGTAGAATAAATGTTTTAATGACTGTTTGAGGGATGTGTACAGTACTAGAAATTTTCACTTAGAAAAACCAGAATTGAAGAAGGAATTATATATAGAACATGCATAAGAGAATGAAGGGACACGTGGGAGTGACGTTAAGAGGAACAGAGAAATCTGATTCTCCATCTGCTTTTTCATAGGAACATGGATGGACATAGTGAGGAGAGAAGGAAAAGCTGGCATAAAATAACATGGTTTCACTAACTGCAGAGCTCTAGGGCCTACCAAGACACCTAGGTGCTGTAGATGGCAATGATGATTTCTGAAAATGAGTGAAACATTGTTTGGAGCAAGAGGAAAATGAACACAAAGTGTTTCAGTGAGATTTGAATGGAAAACCATGGAAGTAGCAGAGCAGATAATGAAGATAGGAAACAGTGCTGAGGTAGGCAAGGAGGAAGTGGAAAAATCTTGCTTTGAAGAGATGGTAAGAGCAGGAGATTTTAGAGACACAGCACTTTGAATAAGAAAACAATAAAGTGGAAAAGGCATCAGAAGAGGAGGAAGAAAGGAAAATATAGCAGATAAAACAGTAGTATTTTAGAAGCTAGAATAGGGAGCTGAGGTGCCACAAGTACGGTAATATTGTGCAGCAGTGATGCTAAACAAGCACTGAATCACCTAGGAAATAATCAATAGTGCAGAGAGTCAATTATTGAAAACAGGTGGTAAACAGTCTGTCTGGGCATGTAGCTCATACATGAGTCACTTAGGTGCAGAGTATTGGTTTAGACAGCAGTGCAGAGCAGTGAAACAACCAGGCTGCCTTGGCTGTGGTTGTGCAGCTGTACAGGTGCTGTATCCGGGAGTCTGTCTAAAGGAAATTATTAGCAAGGATTTCATCAGCTTTTCTATATATAAGACAGAGTTTGCATCAGAGCATTGGGCAGACTATGAAAATACTTTTGAGGATACGGGATAAACAGATCTGATTTTGAAGTTAGGAGTGAGTTATGTCTGGATACAGCTAGGACCAGAATTCTGGCTTGTCTGATGTAGAGAAAATCAAGGAAAGAGAAGGGAGAATCTTTAAGCTGTTTCTGATTCTCTGGTGTTGGCAACTCCCAGTGTGTGAGAAAGATAGTTTGGTAGTAGATGCTCCTTTAGGACTACTCTGCTGTTTCATATCACTGAAATCTAGCAGTCTTAGCTGTACTCTGTTGCTCTTCTTTGCTGAGTCACTCTGTTAGAAATTATGAGAGAAAAGCAGGTACCAAAAACTGAAGTTCCCTGGGTTGTAATCATCTTTATCTTTTGTCTGAGAGAAGGCTTGGCTTTCAGTGGCAGTGCAAAAAGAGCTAATATTAAACAGCTGAGTCCAATGCAAATTTGTCTGACACAGTGGTTGTTTAGAGATAAGCCATATTTTAATTTATACTGCAGACTAGTTTTTCTTACTAAGTGGCATAAAATATCAGATTAGTGTTTTATTTAACTTCTTCAGAATGTTTATAGAAACTTGATTAGAAAAGGTAGCAGTAAAATGCAAATAATAATTTTGAAATCTCATAATATGAACCTAATATGCTTCTGAATTATTCAATGGGACACTGCAGTATTGGTAGAGGATACTTAAATTATTAACACCACAGACTTCCATTTCATAGGCAAGACAGTTTTTACAGGAACCTTCCCATTTAATGTGACCAGTCATTGCATTTGTTAAGAATTCTAATCAGTATGCTATAGTATAGCATGCACTGCTAATGACAACAGTAAGTAATACAAAAAACAATATCGCACATTTTATCCTGCCTCTCCTGACTTAATCTTCAGAATCTGAGACAATGTATACAGTCAGAATGGGCTGCAAACTTCTGTCATCCCTTGTTTTATTTTCTTCTCATACAGACACTGAGTTCCTAACAACTGACTGGTGCAAAGGACAGACAGATATTGTTAAGTACTCCATCAGCCCATGGGCAGGTGAATGCTGCTGGGGCTCCAAACTCAAGTAGCATCAGTGAGGCTGTCCATAGAAAGATACCATAACTACCTCATCAGAATTCTGTCCCGAAATGTGGTGTGACTTCACATGCTTGAAATTAAGGCTTTGAATGCACCCAAGGACAGAAGCTACCTTAAGACCTCAGAACCCAATAGCTACAAGGTAATCTAAAGAAAACTGAGTTTCAGCCCCCTTGGGTGAAATATGCTTTACACTGTGACATCCACTCTTAGTACTTTTTCAGCTGCCAGTTTCATAATAATAAATAGGAGATTAAAAGTTAAGTCTTTTTTTTTTTTTTTTCTGAGAAAACTTCTGTTTCCAGATATCCTTACTGCAGATTTTCTGGTCAGTTGCATGTACGTCCAGAAGCTGAGATGCTTCTCTCCTTTAATGATTGATAAGGATAGCTAAGCAAAGCAACCTCTCAGGCTTTTGCTTTTCTGTGTCTGAGTAGTGCCTTTCAGCCACTAGTACTAACAGATAGTGATAATAAAGAGTTCATTTGAAAATACTGTTTCTTTTTTTTTTTTCATTAACTGTGCCTCTAACAAAACCAGACTTATTTTGCCGACTAAGATGGTGTTTAAATAAATAAATAAATAAATCACAACAGCTGTGAACCCAGTGTTTGCCAGTGCTGTATGTAACAGTTCCCAGAGAACCCACAAAGAAGTTTTTCAGAAAAAAACTATTTTAAAATAGTATTTTTTAAAGCACAGTTTTTAAGCCAACTGAAAATTTAGGATGCAACTGCATCTGTGAATTTATTTAAGTAGAATAACAAAGGAATGACTGGGATACTGACATCAGACAAGTATTTCAAATGGCTTGATCAGAAATACACTCTTTGTCCCCACTAACCAGCTCATGAGTGCCACAGATTTGGGCAAGTGATTTAGATATTGTCTTGCACCTTGAAACTTCATACAAATTCATTTCTACACCATCCCTGAATTTCAACCTAAAGAATGGTGAGTCAGAGGATTGTGAGCCTTGCAGTAGAAAATGTGGACTCCTGAGTACTGTGTGCTGGATACCTTGAACAAAGAGGGAAGTATGCAATACTAGTTGCATTCAATTCCCATTGCAGTAACCAATTTAGGATCGTATTATTTTATTTTTAAGCAATCTTCATTGCTCAGCAGTTCCCAGTTGTGATGCTAATAGACAGACTTCCAATAACTTTGTGTTTCATGTATATGGTTTTTTTTTTTTTTTTTTTCCTGAAAATCTGACCTCACTTATATAAACAGTTGTTTCGAAAATCTGTCCATTATTTAAATTCTTCAATTTCGCTCATAATTGAGCATGGAATTACAAGGGCAATATGGAACTCCTTAAAATAAAATGATACATCGCAAAAGACTTTCCCTATCCTTCTAGTCTAGCCTAATCCACATGGAAAAACCTTTAGTGGAACCATGAACTTTGAGACTGTTTGCTGATTGTTCATGCCACACATTTCAGATATGGAATGACTTTTGAACACTGAAATAGTAACGAGGAATAACGCCTTGTTCTCCTTCTATATGGTTCCAATGTATCTAAAATGCTTTGTTTGAATTGCTGTTGAGCAGACTTGAGCCTAGATAAGAATCTTTCAGATCTGCTTGCTTTGCTACATCAGAAATAGCCATACAAATTACTTGTAGCTGTGGAAGTGCCTACTCCTTATCCTCTCTCCTTCATTTGGAGGACAGTGGCACAGAGAATTCCATACTGACTACTGGTTTTGAATCTTGCTGGCACTTTGAATTCCATGAATCGTACCACATCTGCTCACAATTTTGTACAACTGTTAATGTAAATGTAGATTCAATACTTAAATTCAAGCTGCATTATACAACGACTCAAGTTGTCATTTCTGTCTACAGAATACATATACTTCAAAATGTTAATATGCCAAAGCATGCATCTGAAGCTTAAAAAGGAAAATCCTGTTGCAAAAAGACAAATCTTGTATTGGAAGTCTGTGACTAAATAGAGGATCTCAGTTAGATACACGAAGATACGAGAATTCCTCTAACAGTAACAGGTTAAATGACCTTGTGGTCTTTTATTTTCTTGGTAGCATAGGAATGAATGGAATAAAAAAATATATTAAATTGATTAAACTTAAATTATGAATGATTATGTAATTTCTGATTTTAATTATCTAGTTCCTTAAAATAGATAATATGATGAAGAACAAAACTGACCTGTAATTACTTATTTAACATTCCTATTTTTAGTATGACTGAAGGCATGGTGTCTGAATTCACTTATTAATCTTGAGGAAACCATAGAAGTGCTCTTCATTAGTACTACTGAACTGTTAGGAATAACAGTATTCTGTGTTCTAGTCACTCCTTAGTGACAATTTACACTTAAGATTCCTGTGACATGCTGACTGTTTTGTTCACCGTTCCTATGAAACATGAATAGTTTCCTGTGCAAGCTGTGTGATGATGTTGGACATCATATGATACAAACTTGTATTAACCTGAAAACTTGTCTAAGATGACCTCAAGACTCAGTTAATAAAATCACATCGTAACTGTATGTCAGTGTAGCCAGTAATATACACCCCATCAATATTTATTTTGTATATGGGATATACTTAATTGAGAGGCAATCTAAAACATATTGAATAATAATTTCATTTATTTTGCACATCAGTAAGGCAACATTATTATCATGTGCAAGAAACATCTCAGGTAGAAAAAAATATAATTAATGAAAATAAAACACCTGTAAAATATTTTTAGAAGCCTCTACATATACATAAGTTCTCATTCCTTGCTAGCCTTGAAGCAGGTGCAAGTTCGCTATTAGATATACACAATTCCTTCTGTTTTCTGATTATTTTTATCCCAGTGCCTTCGAGATATTTGTCTGTATATCTGTTCTTGACTTATCAGTGAAAATACTCCTTATCTCACTCTCTACTTTTGTAATTTAGGTGCCATTTATATATGAAGTCAGGAGGAAGACAGCCCTTTTCCATAAAAATCGGTGATGGCTGGTGAGAACTGGACAGACAGGAACAGCAATTCATATAGCAAGAATGTTGTTAAAAGGTAGAGTCTACTACAGGCCACCAGCCAGGATGACAGTGCTGATAAATTATTCTTTATCCTATGTCATCTGTCCTTACTCTTAGGAATGACTTGCCACACACTAACTGGGAAGATTACGTAACTGGTACAAACAGGTTCAGGAGCTTCCTAAAACTCCTTCATGAAAACTCCTCATTCCTGAGGAAACAAACTAGGGAGAAGATTATTCTAAGTCATTGAAAAATATCTGGAAGACAATGCAGCCATTTGTCACAGCCAGTACATATCATGGAAAAAATCCTGATTAACAAAAATAATTTCCTTTCATGACAAAATCACCCATCCAGTTGATAAGAATCTTTTTGTATTTTGGGAAGGCTTTTGATAACTGTTTCTCACCATATCATTCTGGATAAAATGTTCAGCATACAGTTAGACAAAAACATAATGTGATAGATGGGTGACCTATTGGCTGATGAGCTGGCCTCAAAGTATACTATATATATATAGTAGTATATATAGTGTAGCATATACTTTTGTATATCTATAATAAATGGGATTATATCAGGCTGGAGACCAGTCACTAATCTTTCTATATAGAGCATGTACTGCATGTACACTATAGCATATATACTATACAAATATGTTATACATATATATGTATACTATATATACAGGTATCCTATACTATATACCATATATGTTGTGCATACGAACACCATCCTATATTTACTTTCTCTATATAGTATATGGTTTATAAGCCATATATATATATAAAAATTAACATATATATACACATATGCATGTATATATACTACTATACATAGTGTATGTGTGTATGTATATATATATATACACATTATTATTATTCTACTACTATTTTTTTAATGTGAAAGCAAATTGCTTGACTCAGAACTCCAGTTAAATATTTGGAAAACTCAATTTGTCTTTCTTTTCAGAATTTAATATCGGAGGACAAAACTTCTGTCCAGTCCTGAAAGCAAATGTGCATATGTTACCTCCTCTGATGTAACTGAAATAATTTAGAATATTGCCAAGGGGTGCTATGAATTACTGATTTTAGGAGCTCTGTGTCCCTTTCTGTGTAACTGGCATCAAAGAATACCAGTAGACACTTAGTCAATATACCATTGTTAGATAAACACGCAATCACCAGCTTTCTCTTGTCTGACTCTAGTCTTGAACACAGTCATATCTGTTGCTTTTGTGTTTGATGTGGAGATTGATAATGCTGGAGCATTTCAGTGTGCTTGCTAAACACAGCACCTTGAGACCAAAGTAGGGAGCAGCTACCACATGCCCCTGATGACCGCTGGAGGGAGCCAGGCAGTGAGTACAGCACTGACAGTTCTAATTCATGTCTACACAGATGCTGAACTAAACCAGAGCCCTCCTGTAAACTCGTTGCCTCACATGCTAATTTTCTCTAAGATTTACTTTGTAGTAGGTTTAGACATACGTCACGAACCTTTATGCTTTGACTGAAGTTCTGCTCATATCCCATTTCAGAGATTTAAATACTTTTAAGAGTTTGAGTCATAGGCTTGGATCTGTAACACAAAGGCTGTCAGGATACTGCTGAGTCTTTATGGGAATGAGTGACTGTGATGACAGCCGTCATCAGGGTCATGGCATTAGACTAGCTGGTAACTTGTCAGACTCTTATTAGAAAGGTAAAATAACAGCTTTATGCTAGATTCTGTTAGAAACTATTCCATGGGCCAAAATGATACATAGGTTTGGGGCTGATCCTCTTCTATCTTTAATATTAATTTCACCCACTGGGGATGGGAATTCACAAGCACAGGGATATCAGTTTGGCATCACCCATTTTCTAATGTGAGTTAAAACGAACATATCTCCCATGTTAAGCAAGGAGAGAGGCTGTCTATTTCTAGTGAATCTGAGGAAGAAGCAAAAGCCATGAATAAAATAATCAAAGAAAAGGCAATAATTTTATTCGTATAAAATAAGGAATCAAGAAAATCAGTCAGAGATTTCTGATTCACTCTGCATTCTAATATTCTTTTTATTATTATTCTTTAGGAGGTGGCATTTACTCACAATTTTACACAAATGGAAACATGGCATTCGTGAGTCAGTGGTGTTAATGAAGTCTCAGGAACAAGAACCTATTCTTCTTGACACCTTTTTTCAGATAAGAAAACAGAATAGCCAAACTAAATTATTTGTCTTGTCTTTGAACAAGTGTTAATGGGGAAAAATCATAATGCAGAATTTAATTAAGCAAATATGTTGAAAGATGTAGCTAAAGGCCATAGAATATCACTGTTTTGGAATTGCCTGATTTGGTCATAGCCAGTGGGCTGCAGATCAGGCTAGAACATGTACCTTATTTTGGAAAAAATAGTGTGACAATATGACGCAGTGAAAAAAGGAAAAACTCCACTATCCATATGTTACACAGCATATGAAAGGCAGGAAGTTCACAGGGCTCTTTTGAAGTGGTTAGAAATAAATGGATTCATCCATTCACTGTCTCATTCGCCCATATCACATGTGTACTTTGGCTGTGGTCATTCCTGTAAACACTAGCTAGTGGCTTTTCTTCCTAATAGGTGTTGCCTCTTTTCTGTATTCATTTGGAAGATCCTCTCCTTTGGTCCATTGCTCTGAATTAGTTCTTTTTTTGGTTTGAAGGAGCCTAAAGAGGAAGGAACACATGAAATTTTACATCTTAATCTTCAGCACCTTACTCAGTGGAACTGCAGTCACTTGTTTCCTGAAAGCTAAGCCTTATTCTATGTCATTCTTTGCTAGTGGTCTCAGAAAAGACTGTCACTAGAAGCCACTAGAATTGACTTCTCTTCCTAAACCACACGAGTGCTGCACAGACTTTGTACAGGCAGACCACAGGCAGCTTGTCTGGTGTATATAAAGAAGTGGCTGGGCATATGCTGTGCTTCATCAAGTGAGCTCCAGATTCATTATAAACTATTTATATTTCTTTTCTGATTTTCTCCTTTCTCTTTATAGCTTTCTTAACTGCCTCTGTCTTGGCCCAGGACTGGTGTTTCTAGTACATCTGGAATTACATATTTGTGGAACTTAAGTACTAAAAGAGTACAATTTGCTTTTTATGATTTGGATCTTCTTATAATCTTCACTTATGAACACAGGTAAATAAAAGAACACAAGCCTGGCTGAAATGCACAACGCTTGTACTTTTGCCTAGTTGCTTCCTCACTGCAGGCCTCATTCAACCCTTCACACTCCAGCTTATTTTATTTCAAGACAGTGAAAACATTTCTACCTGGTTTCCTGTCTGTCAGATTGTTGGAGGCAACTGCAACCTAAACTAGGTTACCATTCAGGGACCAAGGCAATAGCTACCCAGCCTTCTGCATGATGCCTATCCAAAATCTTGGTCAGCGTAAATCTTGTTCCAGTTAGACATCTTTTATACAGAAATATTTTCATAATTCAGCAAAAAATGATTTTTGCATCTTTAAAAACATGTTGAAATACGCTGTAGAAGATCCCAGGGTGTAATCTGTCTTAGCTGGAGCTAAGATAGGCTAGAAAGCTTACCAGAGGAGAACAATGCCAAGCCAGTAGTTAGATGCTGCCAAGAGTGGGGTTATTTTTGTATGCAGATATATGGCAACTGTTAGTTCTTCCAAGAAATATAACTCAGTCCTGTTGACTCTCAGAGAACTTGGCCAATTGGTGTCTTACAGTCTTGACTTACCAATTTTTATCCCAAACCTTACAAATCTGAACAAGACGCATGGCTTATTGTGACTTATGTATTTGATTTTCTCATGCAGTAAATAATATACATCATAGCTTCACATGAAGGAGAATAAAACAGATATGCTTATTCTACAGTATATTTTCCTAGAGGTCATGTCTCGATCACATCGGAAGAATCTGGTTTGGAGGAAACTTTGGAGATGCACACAGACTATTTGATTTTGTCTGTAAGCTACTTTCCAAAATATGTAAACCTAGAGAATTTTACAAGAGCATGTTAACCTTTAGCCTGTGTTTGCCATAAGGAGAGCTTTACTGGAATGAAAAGAGATATCTATGTAAACTAGTGCTAGAGCTATTAAGGCGAAGATTTGCTCTTTATGCATACACCAAAGACACTTTGGCCTCCCAGTCACCAGCCCCCAGGGGAAAAATCCTAATCTGCAGAAAAACAATGTTATTCCTGCTAGATATTTTTTTAGTATAACTGTGTTGGATAGGGCTCAGACCTTTGTACTCTCCCTGAACAATCCTGGTAGTGAAAACCTATATGAATACTGCATTTTTACAACTGATGTCTGTACCTGGAGTCATTTGTTAGTGTCATATCACCCTGGGATGCAATTTTTCCTGGTTTCCTAGCAAATAAAAGGCCTAATTTTTTTGATATGATGGTTTGGCTCAAATTGCATTCTGAAGCCAATTAATTTTCTTAACAACTTCATCTTGTGAATTCCAAATTTTCTAGAAAATTCCTGCCCTGTATTAGTTCATACTGTGGGAGCTGCTTGCAGTTTTTTGTGTGCATGCATACAATGCGATTGGCCATTTGTTTCCTGTCAAACTGATTGCTACACAATTTCCTGCTAGTATGGACCCTAGCATTCACTAAACCATGGGTTTCAGGTGATGTTACCTATGTGCCACACTCTACACTGTGGCATGGTACAAGGAAGGAGAAATTTTCTCGGGAGTTGAAAACAAGCTCTTTGGTAAAACTCTAAAGTACACTGGTAGAAGTGAAAGGTGGAGATTTTCGCTGAACACAACATAATCAAAGCTCTGATTAATGGTTTATCGAAGACAAGCCAGCATTTGAAGCCTTTTTGGTAGAGGCTGGCTTTCCATGACAATTTCTGAGTGCATTTCTGAAATAGCCCAGGAATTGTTCCAAGCACACAGTATGCCTGAGACCACTTTTCAAAGGAAATGGGGTGAACAAAGTTGCAGGAACAGTCCTGCAGCACCTGGTATAGGTGTAGTCAGTACTAAATTTATTTGGGACAGAAAGGAGCAAAGTTGTTTTTCTTTATTTTTTTTTTCTGTCTTAAGGGTTATGATTGCTGGTAAAGTTTTGTGTCTCATGAGGAGTACTGATGATAGTACTTCATTTGAGGAAGCTTCTTATATTCATCGTTGCTCATTGTTCTCAGGTATATGGCATACGTGATAAGCACGGCTATGCTAGCAGAGTTGGGCAGAGTAGATCTAAGTGGCACTTTGAGCTAGCACTTTTTGTTCAGCAAATGACATTTTGAATAGATGTACTGGTGGCACAAGCCAGTAAGTTTGCTGAGCAACTGTAATTGGTCCCTGGCAGAACAAGTTTTGGGCAAAAGTATCTACGAGCCCCTGCCAATTTGACAGGGATGGTGGTGAAAAGATCAGCTCTGCGATCCTAGCTCTCCTGACCAGAGCTCTGCAAGATCCCAAAAGCAGGATGTGTCCTGCTTGCCATGTGCATGTAGTGAGTCCCTGCAACAGACTTCATCCTCAGTGCTCTCTGCACAACAGCATAGTGTCATTCCTTACAACCTCACCTCGCTAGGGTGGATCTTTTTTTTCACCAGTGTAAGTACCAGCCCATATCCTGTGTTTGCACTCCACCTGTAGAGAGTTTATGGCTCTTCTACAGACTCTGTGAAGACTGCAAGAATACATAGAAGTGAAACACTGGGTCAGTGTGAGGAAATCATCTCACTCTCCATAATGCATGGCTGCCCACGCTCCAAACTCACACTGCTAGAGAGAGGCATAACATTGCCTCTGCCATAACCTAACTCTCCAAGCCCTTGGCCTACAGCACTGCTGGAGGTTGCAAAGAGGAAATGCATTCCATCCATGATCCTCCTAAGACCACAGTAATCTTCTGTCTCTTACATATCACTTGTCTCGCCAACACCCATGAGAATTCCAGATGTATGGGATGGGGTAAACTATTAAAATAACCATATTGTTTTGTTCTAATCCTTAAGGCAATAAAACTTACTTGTCTAATCTGATTAAAAATAATAATTATAATAAAAAAGACCAAACACATGACTGTCTTTGATACCTTGGAGAAGCTGGGAGTGATAGAAAGTGTGGTGTGCCCTGGAACTGACAAATTTGTCTACAGTTTCATGTTTTGCTTACTGTTTGGTAAAATTTGGTAAGGATATATATTAAAATCAAATGAGAGAAAAGTGAATTTATAGCTGGTTGGAATGTCTTTGTGTAGAAAATGCTAATTTCATGGAAAAACTTAGTTTGGCAAGACTTCTTGTGACCATCAAGGACAGCTTCATACCAAAGTTAGATCAGGTTGCTCAGGACCAGGCCAAGTTGAGGACAGGAATTCTCCAAGTGTGAATGTTTCATATCATCTTGAGGCACCCGCGCCAGAGCTTACTGCTCACCACTCACACAGATAACATTTTCATCTTGCATCCACTTCAAAATTCTTTTAATCCTTTTGCAGTATGTTGTGATGGTTGCCTCTTACCTCAGCACTACACATCTGAGACGACCTTGTCTTCCTTATCCCATCTATTCTAGTGATTATAACTCTATTTACTTGGCTACTAGGGTTTAATTTAATTCATCCCAGGGTACAAATTATCAGTTATGCAGATCAAGACGCATATTTGCTTACCTTGACTGTAGTTTTTCTATAGATTTCACTACTGACTTGATCGCAAAATCGCAGTTCAGTAGAACACAGCTCATGTTGTCATTCATCTTGCAGGGCCTGATTTTAAGTCACTGCAGTGACATATATCTATTCAGTATTTCTCTAAGCCAAATTCAGTTTCATTGTTCCATTAGAGAAATATTTGAAGAATGTTATCTTAAGCTGATATTGCACTGAAGAGGTGTCAGCAGTTCAATACCCATTATACATACTCTTGTGCTCTTTGCAGTTCCTCTCTCCATGTTGCTGGAAGTCTCAATGAAGTTTGGATATAGATGGCTGCAAATTTAAGAATTAGATAGTTTGTTCAAAAATTTCCTTGCAAAATCTAGTGGGAAGAAAACACAGTATGTTTGGAAATTTTCATATTCATAGAATAGCAGAATCACAGAGTTGTAGGGATTGGAAGGGACCTCTAGAAATCACCTAGTCCAACCAATATTATTGTATTTTATATTATGTTATATTATGTTATATTATGTTATTTATGTTATTTATGTTTTATATTATATTATATTATATTATATTATATTATATTATATTATATTATTATTATAGTTATTATATTTTTGCACGATTTCCCTATGGAAAATATAAGGCTGGAGAACCTAATTGTTTCCAGACTCTAGAACTCAAAGAATTTGGAGTCTGATTTCCCTATATAGTTTCTTTTTCACCTTTCAAAATAAAGCTCTTTGCTGTGTCATAGGGGTTTCATCTCCTTTATCCAGTATTTAATGTGGGTGGTTATGACAGAGCCTCATGCCACTGTAAAGGTCATTTTAGGCTGCTCACAGAGAGAAAAGTAGAAGGGGAGGGCAGAAAAGGAGAGAAAAGAAAGGAATCGAATAATCCCACTCCTACAAATTGAAATCGACAGTCCGCTGGCAAAGATATTGTCTTCCCTGTAGCTTCTATTGAGAGTAAAGCAAAAGATGACATAGTTTCATCTTATTTAATCACATGGGATTTGTTACCAACATAACAAGCATACAGAAACCTACAGCAGTGATAAGTAAATAGTGATGTTGAGAATAAATATTGACTGTACATGACACACTCCACTCTTGAGTTTTCAAGTTCCATGTGGTAATCCTTGCAGACATCAGCGATTTCCAGTACATACTACTTTTACTGGGGTGAGGAGAATAGATCCAAATGTAGCAGACTTTTCTGATGTTCTTGGAATTGTCAGTTGTTCCTATGGGAAAAGATTTGCTTCAGATTCTGAGTGCATCAAGGGAAACTTCCCTCTAATTACATTCTACTTTGTAAATGAAGTATTTAAAAAAAAACAACAATTAAAGTCAAGAAATGCTGCTCAGGAAAGACAACATTTTGCTGTACATGGGGGCCACAAATGATTGAAGGGAAACATATTGAAATAATTAGTATTGTTAATTATATTTGTGATTCTGATCATGTTTGATTGGTTCACACTATGTGAATTCTTCTCTATAAATCCTTAATTCCTTACTCCAGGAAACTCAAGATGTTTTAGAGCTTGACTGACATTTACAAACAGCAAATAATATCATTTCAAAATAAAGTCTCCAAGGAGAAATACATTCTTGGATTAGTGAGATGTTATAATTCTTTCCCAGTGGTTCTGTACCTTGTCAATTTGTCTCCTTGGATATTGGTAACCAGCAACTGTAGAGGGAATGGAACAGCTGAAAAGAGAAAGTCTGAAGCAATTTTTTCATGAAGATGTAAGTTTAGTTCTGTTTTATATTAGTAAGATTTAAAACATTATGGTAATAGACATCCATCTCTGAGGCTTAACGTTTCAGAACTGAAATCTCTTTCTGTTTCTCTACACGTATGCATGACATAAACAATTCACATGCGTTATTTTGTGAAATGTTTTCACCTACAGTGAACTGCTGGTTTATTTAGATGAAAGTTAATAAAACTAACAGTGTAAATAATCATCTTGTGCCTGAGTGGAGTAAATAATAAGGGTCTATGAATATGTTTGACAATAAGCAGAGTCAGTCTTTTTGTTTTGCTGTTCAAACATATTATTTTTTAAAATTAAGGGGATATAGAAAGATCTAGAATTTTTCCTTTTTATGCAAAAACCTAGGTCTTCCAAGATGTGATCTAGACTAACAGGAGCAGTGGTAGTGAATGCTGGAAGCCATATACATCACTATTATTACGGCTTCAGCTCCAGTTCTACTGCAGAAAGGCTATTTCTTAAAAAGATTTCAAAAGTTCAAAATGCATTGATTATTAGATTATTTCAGAAGACATCTTCTATTTCAATGACACGCAATGCATTTATATTATAAATGAGTTGTCTTTCTTCATTATCAGCACGAAAATCAATCTTTTTTTCTCCCACTGACATATGTAACATATTTTGTGTAGGATCAGATACAAGAGCACTGAGTTTCCCCTCAAAATTTGTACACCCCTCAGGTAGGACAAGTTTTGAGTGGATTTTTTAATGCCACTGCCTCATACTGACATTTAGTAACGATTAAAAATGGTGAATGATTAAACTTATCACAAGATGAAGTTTCTCACTTGCCAATTTAGAAATTAATCAGAAACATTAATCAGACACATGATCTTAATTTTTTCAATTTATTCTGAAAATTAAGAACAGAACTCGTGTTATCTAAAGATAGAAATAGAACCTGGAATCATAGCATCAAAGCACACATGGAGTCTTATTTGCTTTTTATTTTTTTATTATTTTTTATTTTTTTTTTTAATTTTTTTTTTAATTC
>VXAB01005072.1:32373-47219 GCA_013399175.1 Odontophorus gujanensis
AATTCAGCGTACTTAAGCAAAACTATGGAGTCAAAGAATGGTTTGGGTTGGAAGGGACCTCAAAGACCATTTAGTTCCTGCCGCCTACCGTGAGCAACACCGCCAAACGCTAGATCAGATCAACAGAAAAAAAAAGGAGGTCCAAAAACTTCCATAAAGTAGTTGTATATTTTGTTGTGGGTGGTGTTATGTTTTCTTTTCCCCTCAGCTCATGTTATAGTACTTTTCTGGAAATTTTGCGTCTGCTTTTTGTGTCTTCAGAGACTGGAAGAATTTCACTGAAGACAGAGTCCTACCTTCCTCTACTCCGTCCTCTCCAGTTGTATGTAGCTATCTTTGAGTTGTTTCAGTGGGAGTCTGGCAGTGTCAAGCAACACAGTGCCTTCTCCTCCACTCTCTGATAATCTCCTCCCGAAACTTGCTCACATTATCGATCCTGAAAAACAACACATTCTTCCAAACTCTGAATCTACTCTGAGGACAAGTTTATCAATTTTTCCTTAGGCTTCATGAAAGCCTGCATTTATTTATTCTTTTTCTTCTTTATGAATCATAGAACGGTTAATGTTGGAAGGTACCTTTGAGATTATTTGCTATATACAGGGACACCTCCACTAGGTCAGGTTGCTCAAAGCCCCATTCAGCCTGGTCTTGAATGCTTCAAAGGAGGGGGTATTCACAACCTCTGTGGTCAACCTGTTCCAGTGTCTCACCACCCTCACAGTAATTAATTTCAGGTACTGGAAGGCTACTGTAAGAGCAGAGAAGGTCTCCTCAGAGCCTTCTCTTACCCAGGCTGAAAAGCCACAGCCACTTACCTCAGCCTGTCCTCATAGGGAGGTCCTCCAGCCCTCTGATCATCTTCATGGCCCTCCTCTGGACTTGCTCCAACAAATCCATGTCCTTCTTGTGCTGGGGGCTCCAGAACTGGACACAGTAATAAAGGAGGGATCTCACAAGAGTAGAGTAGAGGGGCAGAATCACCTACCTCGACCAGCTGGTCACACTTCTATTAATGCAATCCAGGATACGGTTGGCCCTTTTGAGTTGCAAGTGCACACTGCAGGCTCATGTTGAATCTTTCATCAATGAAAACTCCCAAATCCTTCTCTTCAGGGTTGCTTTCAAGCCATTCTCTGCTCAGCCTGAATCTGTGCTTAGGATTGCCCCTGCCCAGGTGCAGGATGTTGCACTTGGCTGTGTTGAACTTCATGAGGCTGGCACAAGCCCAACTCTAAAGCAGGTCCAGGTCCCTCCTGGATAGTATCACTGCTCTCTAGCAAGTCAACTGTGCCACCCAGCCTGGTGTTGTCTGCAGACTTGCTAAGGGTACACTTGATCCCACAGTCCATGCCACCTATAAAGATGTTAAATAACATCTCTCCCAACACTGATCCCTGAGGAATGCCACTAGTTATGAAAATCCTCCCCTTCATGTTTTTCTGTTTGTCTATCATTCTGTATTTGGCCCTTTTTCTCATGATTTTCTGTATATCAGCTTCATACAACCTTCTGTTTCATCCCTTGCCTATCATTTTTATTTTCCCTTCTCTCTTTTAGAACAAGCTGCTCCATAGTTTTCATTTTCTATTTCTACCTGTTTCTCCTAAGTTCAGCCAATTTTCTCCTTCATGCTACCATTCCTCTAGTAACCTCCTTCCCCTCTTTTTCTGTGGCTACATTCTTCCAGAGGTAAATCTTCTAAATCAGGGTATACTTCCAGTTCTCCTTTCTAGGACATATCCTTCAGTACTGGGTTGTCTACACATTTTCAACTCCTTTGTGATGGTGAATCTCTACTGAGCTCTCCTGTTCTCTCCAGAAGCATTTAAGTCTTGAGTCTCCGTATTTGTAATCTTAGTCAAGTCAAGCCATTCATAGAAACAGTGTGTACCAGATGCCTCTGCAGGGATGGTCCCTTTGCTTCTGCAAAGGGACCCCCTTGTTTTTCTCTTGGCAGCCCTCCAATCCTCAACACTTTTTGCTTTCTGAGTCTGTCCCTACAACCTTCTTTCTTTTCACTGATCTTAAGAAATAAAGGAGAAAATCCCCCCAACCTTTCTTTTACGCTCTTCACTTCACTGGCTATATTTCATAAAATGGAGAATGAATGCAATAATCTGAAATGTCACACTTCTTTCCTCATGCATGACAAAACTGAATTCCCATGCAATGCAATTTCCCATGCAAACTTCCAATGCAGAAGTAGACTAACTATGGAACTCAAGCTACATAACTAGTTGGCAACTTTTGAGAAATTTAAAGCAAATGTATGGGATTGTATGCAAATATCAGTTACTTGTATAAGATTCAATAGAAACGGGGAGGATTCAAGAGGAATCTCAACTCGCAAGACCTGATCAATGTAACACACTGATAGGGAAACTTACCTCTGCTCAGGATACTTCCAGGAGAATTGAAAAGATTTTTTTAATATATATATTTTTGAGAAATAGCAAATTTAATTAGTAGTTAGTCAGCAACACTTGATATTACATTGTCAAATATCCTTTAGGGTGGTGAAGCACTGGCATAGGCCGCCCAGCAAATCCGAGGATACCCCATTCCTAGAGACATTCAAGGCCAAGTTGGAGGAAGCCCTGGTCAGCCTGATACAGTGAATGGCATACTTGTCCATGGCAGGGGAGGTGGAACTGGATGTGCTTTAATGTCCCTTCCAAGCAAACTATAACGTGACTCTAAGAAATGCCATAAACTATATCCCTTAAATGAACTAGCCTTTGGAGAGTCAAATTACCAGATGATAGTCTGTGATTTTCAAAAAGGTCAAGTTCTTGACAGTTAAGCACCCAATGAAGTTTAGATTTTTGAGCTATGTTCATGACAAGCACCTAGCAGCCAGACATAGCACCCAGCCGCAGGACACTTGTTATGACCTGCTGAATCTGAATGACATAGACTGCGTATCAGGCCAGGCAGAAATGGAAGTTCTGGTAATGGAACACTGGGATGAATGCTCTCATTACCAATTTATATGTATCTCTATATTTGGTTTAGTAAAAATCAAAGTTCTGAATTTTCGGTCACTGGTATTTGAATATAATCTCAAACGGTAATTACAAGAGTCAGTCTTAGTAAAGCTGACTCTAAATTTTAAAGAAAATAATACAAAAAAAGATCATTCTTAGAACAACTGAAATATCTTTTTTTACCTGTTAAGTATTGGAATTTTTCTACATGATTAATTTGAAATCGCTAGTTCTTAAAACTCTTAATAAAAACAATTTGTAACATGGCATTCTGTCTATCCACTAACAGAAAATTCTGTATTTCTTTTATGAAGCATCATAAGAGAATGTTCAAAGCAATAATTTTTTATTTCATATCTATTGCAATGAGACACATAGCCTTCTTCATAGGAAGTATATTGTTTTCATTTCTGTGACTGAACAGGAGAAGTCTTATGATCTTCTGTTTTGAGTTATTTTTGCATTTTTTCATAGCTAGCAACCTGCTTCCACTGCTGCAGGGAGCAATTTGTACAAACTTTTAATCTGACCTTTCCTTATTTCCTTCCCATGCCAATTAGGAGTGCTCCTGAGGTCTGCACTTTGTGTGACCATTTAAACTGCGAATTAATTCTGCTTCTTGAATCATCATTAAAACAGCTTCCAAAGGTTCCTTCACTGATGAGGAGAGGGGGAGTGTAGGTTAGGTTTGCTGGTGAGTAAGCAGTATAATAAGGCCTCTGAGACAGTAGTGCTGCTGCATGCAGAAGAATTGTAGTACAGCAGGTTGAAGTGCTGAACTGTTTGACTATGTATGATTTTCAGATCATTCCAGCAGATGATGTGCTTGCTCCTTACTGCTCTCCTGTAGCATTCCTTTCTTTTTCAAGGATTCACAACCTGTTTGTCAAGAGAAGAAATTCAGATACTTTCCGCATAGCTACATAGATATTTTCACATTTATTTTCTCCTACTTCAAGAGCCTCTTCATTTGGAAGACAGTTTTGATGACAGTTCATTGGAGAGAGACCTGCTGTGGAACAAGGTAGAAGCTGTCAGAAACATTCATGAAAGAACCAGGAATTTCAGTGAGGATTTTGGTTTATTCAGCAACACAGTCTTAAATTCCACAGCACAATAATGCAAAAATTCTCTTAGATTAGTGGATGTTGCTGATGGAAAAGTCACATGCAGCCATCTGGTTCATCATTCTGAGAGCACAGGGATATTATTCAGTAGGACATATGTTTCTAATATTTTTCAATCGACTAAGTGATGAGTCATCAGGCTTACACCATCCCCAAAGGAGCAATATTCTATGGCTAATCAAATTTCAATCCTGGGAAGATTTCTTTTTCCTAGTTATAGATTTTTCCGTTTCTTTTTTCATTACATTTGCTTCTCTCTTCTGAACACTTCTTCCTAGCTTTTTTATTTAAGTTCTTTAGCTGTCAGATCAAAATGTTTTAAACTGATGAAGCTTATCTTTGTTTTTGCCTGGTGTGTTGCCTCATGAAAAACTGTACTACTTAATCTTTTGTAGTTGTTCAGCCTTAAACATTTTGAACAAATGTGGAAAAAAAAAGTGCTTCCCTCCACGTAAATATAAGCAATGAAGTTTTTCACCCAAAGCTCTGCACACACAAACAAGGCTGTAAAATTTGGCAGGAAGGAAACTTGCCCATACCACACCCCCCAAAACCAGATGCCATGTGTCATCACTGCAAGATGTAATTTAGAGCAACAAGAATACTAAAAAGTCAGTTCTCATCAGCGCAGTGGAGACTTACAACATTTTGTATCATCTGGAGACGGGCACAGTCTCCAATTCTAAGTCCACAAACCTAGTTTTTAAAAAAACTTTTTCACTGTCTCCTAGTTACCTCCATTCCTGTCTGTCATCTCCTGTCCCGTGCACTCCCAAACATTTCAGTACTCACTCCCATGGGCTGCCCATCTGTATCAGAAACCTGGGAGTCTTGGTAGGCACCAAGTCAGACATGAGCCAGTAATATGCCCATGCTGCTAAGAAGGCTATTCTTGGCTGCATTGGGCCAACTATCACCAGCAGGTCAAGAGAGGAGTTTGTCCCCTTCTACTGAACACTACCAAGCCTACACTTGGAGTACTGGTTCTAGTTCTGGTCCCCATCGTTGAAGAGAGATGAGGGCATATTACACCTGGTCTAACAAAAGGCCACGAAGATGTTGGAGGGACAGCAGTATCTTTCCTGTGAGGAAGGGCTGAAAGAGCAGAAACTGTCCAGTCTGAAGAATAGAAGGTTCAGAATGTGTCTCATCAATGTGTATAAATATTTCTTAGGGGAGAGTGCAAAGAGATAGAAGTCAGGCTCTTTCCAGTGGTTTCCTGTGCCAGCGTGAGGAGCAATGGGCAGAAACTGGAACACTGGTAGTTCCCTTAGTGCACCAGAAAGCACCTCCCCATCGTGCAGATGTTGGAGCACTGGCACAGGCTGCCCAGAGAATGGTCTCCTCCTTGGGGATCTCCAAGAGCTGCCTGGATGTGCCCCTGAGCATCCTGCTCAGGGTGTCCCTGCTGGAGAGACCCAGAGGTCTCTGCCAATCATCACATGATACTGTAATCTGTACATCCATATCACCTCTGCCTCAGTTTGTACTTCCTTTCCACAGGAACAAATTGTTTACATCAGCAAATTTAGGGCTGTACTTCTTCCATCAGGCACTCTGTGTTACTTTGAAAGGCCCAGAATGATTAATTCATATATAGTGATAGGAGTCACGATGACTATTTTTTCATTAACTATCAATGTTACAAAGAATCTTTCAACAAAAGTTGCCATATAATACTTCTTATTTCAGAATCCACCTCAGTATGACTTTCTGTATGATGTTACTTCTGATTTTGATAAAAATCAAAATTTTATCAAAAAAAGTGTGAACAAATAGTGCTCTCTACCTAAAGAAGATGAATCAAAATTGTACAATTCCATTATTTTTTGAAAGAAAATATGATTGCCTGTGGTGGTGTCATATCTGTAGAACATGTACTCAAGCTGATATTATCCAGAAATCATCTTCAGTAGAAGCTAAAAGGCTGCCAAATATCAAGGGTAAAGTCATGAAGTACAGAACAGGAGTTTCTTTCACTGCTTCAGAAATTATAATGCCAGTCATAAAACTACATAGAATTCCATTTATTAGCCTCCTTACTGTCAGCTTTAAAGATACTTCTAAAGATCATGACTTGAGAACTGAGATCACTATGTCATGCCATAAGGAAATCTATAGTAGTTGAGCCACACAGTAGAAACAGCATGTAGCGAAATACACTTACCATTTTTGGGTATCTGAATGCTTTTCTAATTCTTAAGCATGTGATTTTATCCCACTGTGAAGGATTTCCGTTGAAATACTTGCATTCTTTGAAAAGAAGGAATAAACGTTGCTACAACAACACTGAAAGAAGAAAACCTCACAACCTACTGATTACTCTGTCCCCAAATCCAAGGCATTGTATTTCCTTAGGTATGATTTATTTTTGCTTTGTGAATGTAAACCTGGAATTGGAGCCTTGCTGGTAAATGAATACAACATCTCGCCTCTGCAGGAAAATACTGCATTTAACAATGTCTCAGAATTCAGTGTGCCAGGGTTTATTATATCCTACCTCTAAGCTAGTTGGGTCTAACAAATATAAGAATGTTGTGCATAGTAATTGAAATGTAGGAAATAATTTGAATCCTTTAAAATATTCGAGATCATTTCATTCAAGGCATTAATCAGTAGGAAAATATTAAGGAAAATATTATCACTGAAATGGTGCTCTGTTTTCAGTATCTGTTTGAAAATATAAAATCTGTTAAATTAAACTTTCCAAGATTAATCTGTCAAAACTTGGTTTGTCATCCTAGTGAGTTTTTTCTGCTGCTGCACTGGATTCTTAAGCTGCCATTATGTTGGTGATGAAGGAATATATACGTATTTTAAAGATAAAGATAACTGTTTGGTGTATATGAGAACTAGATAAACCACTTCTTGCTGAAATTAAAAGCAGATAAATTCTTTTCACCTCTATTCACACTTGACTACTTTAATGCTATAATGAGATGAAAGTACTGCAGTAATAGCAGGGTGACGAAGCCTTCAGCTACAGCAAATGAGAACAAGCCCAAATGCAGCAGCCAAGGATACAGAAATGAAGGAAAACAGCACTTACCTTTGGAAGGTCTCAGGTAGACAGGAATCTCCAGCAAGAGATACCCTTGCTCTTCTACTGCTAATCCTTAAATGAGGTCTGGAAAGGGGTGGATCCTGGCTGTACTCCTTCTGGTCACTCAGGTGCATTGCATGCACCTGAGGTGCCCTGGGGTGGTCCTGTCTTCCCACCAGGTGCTCTATCACTGTTTCAGGTCATGACTTAGCATTTCTGTTACAGTGACACAAAAGTACTGCAGTTTATTGTCTTCTCTCACATGCACCATAGACATACATTGTTCTTTTTTTTTTTTTTTTCTGAAGATATAGAATATTTGAATGTGTGTGTGTTTATATATATGTGTATATAAACAGAAGAGAGAATTCTACTTAAAGCCAAAATTTAAACTGATCATTCCCACCTCCTCATGCATCCCAGCAGTCTGCAGCATGGGAGTGCTAGCCCTGAGTTTAGTCAGTTCTGTGATGGGACTGCTGAATGCTGTCTCGTGAGGAATTGTGCACGAGTGAACTAATCTTTCCTTGAGCACAAAAGTTTCCATGGAAGACAGCAGACTTTTGAAGCAAACTTTCCTTGTTGCTTCCTCTGTGCAATTCTCCTTATATGGAATGATAACACAAAAGTCAACATCTAATACTAATTACATAGGCTAAACCACTGCAACTTCACAATCTTACTCACAGATTTCATGTCTTGCCACTCAATTCTTCCTGCCTGTGACTTGCTTGAAGTACACGGCAAGCACCTCTGTCCAAAGACAGCCTGCTGCTCTGTACCTGTCGCAATATGGCTGAGTCCTAATCTGTGTTGCAACGAAAGACTGGGATACTACTGATAGGTGAGAGAACACTGATTATAAAAGTAAGTGTTTCCATGTGAAGAAATTTAACAAAAGAATATACTGCTGCCAACATCACTGCATTAGATTGCAGAATACGCAATCTGGGGTAGGACCTGTTCAAGATTTTGTTGGGTAGGAAAATGTGATGTGGCTAATAAGCTTATGGAGGATTAATACACTTCTCTGACGATCTGCATATACCATTACATACTGTGATATAGATAATGTTTTGTTTTGTTTTGTTTTTAATTTAATTCTGAAGTACTAAGTTTTGAGAATATACTCCTTTTGTCACTACATGTTTCTTCTTGAAGAGGAAGGAGAAACCATCGGGAAAAATACTTCTTCCATCCAGTGGTTAAGAAGGGGCAGTTTCAGGCTTCATCAGCCCAAGTAACCTCTAATTTCCATTGAAAGGCAAAAGAACATTACACTGGCTTGTAAAACAATAATTTTCCTAAGTCTAGATTTTAAGTGTATCATTTAAGATGATGCGTTAAACTGTCACCAATTAGGGAGATAGGAGAGTCAGTCTGTTACTGTTTTATGCTTTAGTCATTGGTATTCCACATCATAGAATCACGTAGTACACTGGGAGTTAAAGAGCTAATGCTCCAGTTCTATGGATCATGGATAGTTCTGGTTATACCTGTCTCAGAAGAGAACTGCTTACCCCACAGGACTGTTCACTATTCTGTTTCTGTTTTCTGTTCCAAGGGAAAGAAATAACTTCTCATGTCACAAGACATCTCCTTTTTCCCTTTCTGCTTGTCTGCAGTTCATGCTCCCCAGCCATCTCACTTTCAGCTTTAGAGTAAGGCCTTCAGTTTTCAGACACTCTCTCATTTTATTTGATTTATTAGCTTCAATTCCAATTATACTGTATTATATTGTGATATCTTGCATTCTGATATCATTTTTAGTATATTAGCTTTCCTCGTCAGATTGTTGCTGCTGTTTTGTTTTCAGGTCTATCTCCCTACCCTTTCCCCTTTTTCCACTTCCCCTTTGCCAGGGTGTGGTCCCATGGGTCTCCCTGCCTCACAGAATGAGGCCCATAAACAGCTGGCACAGTCTAAAACTAAGAGCAGAGAAGGAAAGCAGAAGACCCATGAAGGCTATTAAGAGACATTTAAAGGAGAAAAGAGAGGGCTCGGGCAAGAGACTCAACACTCTGTAACAGAAAAGCAACTCTATAACTATTCTTGGTTAGAAATCCAGACGGGACAAAACCAAGATGATCTGGTTCATTTGTTAATCAAAACTTATCATTAATCTTTATTAATGATTCCTCGGTCTGAAAGTCCTGCAAAATATTAGGTCACTGTAGTGCATCTAGGGAAAAAGTAGGCACAAGTCTGAAACTGTAGTTCTATAAAACCCCCTCTGTTGGTCTCCAACCATTGAAACTATTGTAGTCTGCCATTTTGAGACTAACAGTTTACCTCTCTATAGGTACATAGGGATATGGGATTTGTCAGGACAGAGAAACTTGGTGCCCAGCTTGAATCTGCAGCTGTTTGGAATTTTTCAATGGTGCAATCCACATAAGCCTTCAGGGATGTCACAGAGTAAAGAGCCCATCCCTGATTGCCCTAGATGGAGAAAGTAATATCCATAACATACACAGAAGCTATCCTCCTGTAGTTTTTACTACAGCTGTTCATAAATTTTGTCTAAACAGGGTCAAAATGGATGCTTCTTGATTGAGGTACTGCATTTACTCATAAAAAATTTTTTGGAGATACTTTAAGTTGGAGCAATGGTATAAGAAAGTCCATTTTGAAGCCATCATCTCTAACAGCTAAATAGAAACAGCATTAGAAGAAATTGTGTTGTGAATTTCACATCACTGAACCCAGGAGGATTTGGATCCTAGCAGACTTTTACACATTTTGTTGTAAATGCTAAATTATTGTCGTGGTACTTATCAGCTTCCTTTGGTGATCTGAGCAAATCTGGCTTTTAACATACCAGTTAATGTGCAATCAGGATATGTATGAAACAAGCCACTTAATAACTGACTAATATGCAAACAAGTGGTATTTCTGAAGTCTCCATTACTCCTGGTTTCCTGCTATATTCTCCAGCTGCTACTTTAATTATTTATTTATTTTCACCCATGCTATTACCAAATTGCATATTTTAAAAAGTAATCATGCAAAAGCTGGCTGATTAAAAGCAAGTTACTCATCAAACTCATTACAGCTTTCATGAGTATCTGTCTCATAACTGCCGGAAGAGTTATTTCGCTATAGTGGCATTTTCATTACTTCTTCTATTTTAGTCTCTGTATCTCGGGCCTCATTTCTCCAAGGATTAGTTGTCTTACAAATGTATCCAGCATTCTTTTGATTTTGCCAACCAATTTCCTTGAGGGAAGAGGTCTGGCCTGAGAATAGTGCTCAAGATCATCAACTCATCCCTTTGAAACAGATATTTAATTTCTCAGTTCTTTCTGCACAGCATTGTGTTTTTTGTGATCAATGAGAAGTCCCTCTTGTACCTGCTCCAGCTATTCCATTATGAATTTCTTCAGTAAGCTTTGACTCAATCTGTATCTTCTAATGTCTTCAGAGCAGGCTGCATCTTATGCTTAACTGGCCTGCTGCCATTATTTCAGATCATACATTACAGAACCGTTGAGATAATTCTACAAATTAGTACTGGACAGTTTTAATTTTCCTTGACTGTAGTGCTGAACCACTGCCAGTGATGTAGCAGCAATGATACATTTAGGCTCTCGATTTTGTTTCCAGCCTCGTTTCCTAATTTCCTAAGACAAATTCTCATGGATTTCCTGCTTATGCATTAGGGGAAAGGAATTTTTATTTTGGCTATGGGGGCTATCAGATGTGTTCTAAACTGCCTTTTTTGGTTGTTTAATTGATAGTTACTGTGACAAAATTTTAAATTAAAAAGTATATATATAAAAAGTAGAGATGTTACAAGTGATCACAATAAATTATGATCATACCATTTAGATTGTTGTAAAAATCTTTGAACAACAGTTGAGAGCATTGTTAGCAAAAAAGTCTGACTTGTATTTTAGCATAGAGCTAAGACAGGCAGTTTGAACTGAGCTGAGGATATAACTTCAGTAATACTGTTCCATCTTCTTTTCAAAATTGTCTAAACAAGAAACTGATCTATAAATATAAATATATCCTGAAGATCTCTGGGAGGGATTGTTTTCAGTGGGGAAATAACACTGCATATTTCTGGCACGATCAGCAAGTCCAGCAGCAGAACAACCACCTTCCAAGAACCAGGCCTAAACACAGCAAAAGCCTGAATAGCAACAGATGGACATTTTGATACCAAATGCTTTCCTTTCCAGATTATTAGAAAAGTCAGACAGTGTCTAGTATCCCAGTAGGACCTAAAAAAACCCCTGCTCATGAAGGGAACCCACCCTTATTCTTAAATCAACAGTATGAGTGCAAGAGATGCAATGACATTTTGTCCTTTGTAAGCAAGCTACCACAGAGATAAGAAAAGCACTAAGAGCCACTGCTTCTTCACTGGTTACATCTGGGATCCCTGGAAGCAAGAGTTCAAGGCAGAGGAAGACAAAATTGCTCTTTTAGATGATTTATTCTCTACTTGTATGGGAAAGAAAAGAAAGAGGAAAATGTGTTAATACTTCATATGTCTGTTTTCCTTTATGTGTGGCAAACCTGTTTCTTACTTTTTTTTCCCATTTCTAGTGGACAGTGGGACATAGCATATGTCTATCTACTCAAGCAGAGACAGAAACGAACAGTTATTTCAACTCTGAAAGTTGAGTACTCACTCATAGTCTTCTCTACCATGGATATCAGAGCTAATAAAGATTTGATAGGAGACCTGCTGTGGCAAAGTAATGAAATTGTATGGAAAATAGAAAATAATACTTGACTCTAGCAAGGATAAAATACACTCTTCATTCTATTCTGGCAAAATTAAGGCAGTGTTGTCTGGAACATCAGGATAACATTTTGAATATCTGGCCCTGTCAATGGTTTATGGGCTAGTTCAGCCTGGTTTCATGACAAATAGGGTGAGGGACACACAGACCCACATCCCAGGAAAGGGGAAAGGGGAAAAAGGGAAAGGGTTGGGATGTGAACCTAAAAACAAAACAGAGGCAATGTCTAAAACTGAAGGCCTTATGCTAAAGCTGAAGGCAAGACAGCTAGGAACCTCCACTGCTGAGATGACCAGCAAAAGATGGAGTATTGAGATTTGGGTACAGTTCTGTCTTTCCATCTGTGCAGGAAACGGAAAGGCCAAGTCCTCTGGGGTATGTAGTTCCCCTCTGAGAGCCATGTACCCAGAAATCTGGCAGTCCACAGAACTGAAGCATCAACTCTGTAACTCCCAGTGCCTCACATGATGTTATGATGTGGAATACTGATTAAAAAAAATCATAAAATCATGACAGACACTAATAACTTTCTGCTTTATTAGTCATAATACTTTCTGTTTGCTTACTTCTGTCCTTACAGTGGCAGACCTAACTCCTGTGATCACAAATGTATCATCCCCAGGGACCTTGTTATGGCTTCTNTCCCCTCTGAGAGCCATGTACCCAGAAATCTGGCAGTCCACAGAACTGAAGCATCAACTCTGTAACTCCCAGTGCCTCACATGATGTTATGATGTGGAATACTGATTAAAAAAAATCATAAAATCATGACAGACACTAATAACTTTCTGCTTTATTAGTCATAATACTTTCTGTTTGCTTACTTCTGTCCTTACAGTGGCAGACCTAACTCCTGTGATCACAAATGTATCATCCCCAGGGACCTTGTTATGGCTTCTTATTTGCACTGGCTTGCACTCCAGACCATGATGAATTGGAATGATATTTCAGTGAACATAAAGCATCAGATGCAAAACTGGTGAAAGGGAGAATACAGCCAGTCATTCTACACACAGTAATAAAGTTATGGATATTGATACAGTTCCAGAGAGCAAATACGCCAGCCTGTTTCCTTGCAACACAAATAACTGTGGTTAGTCTCCACTGGTATTGTATTTTCTGTTCACTCTTTTCCATTCATTTTCTTTTGAAAATAACAGTTGTGTAGGGTAGTTGAAAACTAATAGTAATTAAAAAGCAAAAACTTTTTTTTTAATGGTATTAGTAAGAAATAGCCTTTGACAGAGATATTTTACAACAACTGCAGTATGCTTGATCAATAAAATAAGCATTGGCTTAAAAGTGATGAAGGCAGAAGAACTTCCACAGAAGCTGAATGTATACTAGATGACTCATTTCTGAAACTAAAATGGCTCAGACCTTCTCATACAAATACATGAAGATAAATATCTTTAGCATTCCCTTAAACTGTTTTTTCAGATTTACAATCACAATTCTGACTAAGCATAGAATAAAACATTCAAGCTGGTCTTTACACATCTTGTGAAAGAAAAAAAGATACTATTATTGTCTTTTTTTTTTTTTTTTTTACACTTCAAAGGTGTACAAACAACTGTCTAATGAAATCTATTAGGTTGTCTGTATGATGTAAACAAGTATTGTTACTTGACAGAAGGTATGAAATATGAAGTTACTTAAAGAGCTATTCTGTTCTGGAAATTGGCAATCTGTTCTTATGTAACACAAAAATAAATGCATTGTTAGTCACTAAAGAAAACAAACCATCCAGAGCAGGTATGCCAGAGATTGTAACTATTTTCGTTGGATTCAATCTGGTGGAAATCTGGAGAATTCCTAAGTATAAATTTGCAGAATTCCTGTGTCTTTTCTGAAGAATTCATATGGTTTCTTTCTGGCACTTCTTTTTCTTTCTTCTTCCTCTTCCTCCTCTGCTTCTTTCTTTCTTCCTTTTTGTACTTACCAATTCAGAAGTGAACCTGTGTCTATTTAAGCGTAAAATTGCCAATAAAAGGTAACAAAGTATCTCAAATTCAGACTCAGGACTCCTTTTCTTCAAGGAAAGAAGGTTACTAAGGCTAATTTCAATATATTTCAGTTTGTTCTTTCTTGCTGTTACGTTGCTGTCCTGCTCCAGTTATTGGAGGAGGTGGCTTGACATACATATATCAGAAGGAAGACTAAGGCAGCAAAAGAGGCCGTATGCTGTCTAGTGATTTGTTACAAACTGGAAGTAAATAAGGAACATGGGGAAGATGGGGAAGTTAGTGACAGCAAAGAGAGAAATCCTCATGAAGAGTTTATGAAGGAGAGAGAGTCACCACCTGGGACCCAGCGATGTTTTGCTGGTCCATGGGGAGGCAGCAAGTAGGTCAGAGACACCTTGTTGACTAGCACGGCTGCAGTTTGGTGGAGGGGATACCTGTTCTACCTTGGAACATTTTGGGTTTTTATCCTCTTCATAGTGGTTTGGTTGCCAGGGGCAGCAACTGGTTGTCAGGGGCACCTCTGTTTGGTTCATCAGGGCTTGCTTTAGTTGTCAGGAACATTTAAGTTTTGTTCATGAGGGGCATCAGTAGTTTTCAGGGGCGCTTACATTTTTCTTATCAGGAGTGACAGTATGTCTGTAGTACATGCCTCTCTTGCTGGGTAATCAGCAGTTGATCACACAATTGCCACATGGTGAGCTGCTAGGCATATGCACTAACTACATGGTGGTATCTTCCAAGGCAGCCTCCATAAGTCAGCTTTAATTCACAAGAAGAACAACTGCTGAAAATGTTTCTCCTGGTTGCCTAGCTGCATATGTTTCTTTTACCGCTTTGCTCATGGTAACCATTAACCCCAGAAGCTTGTCAAGCAGGTTATGTCTTGGATGGGTGCCACGAAACAAGCTTCGAGCAAGAAATTGCTCCATCTTCTCACAGCTGCTTTTTTTTTTTTTTTTTTT
>VXAB01005074.1:0-10508 GCA_013399175.1 Odontophorus gujanensis
TGTGTGCCTGTGGGACACGCGGTTGTTATTACGTAGATATGTCAGTTTACTTAATTCACTACTGCATTTGGCCTTCTGTTTTCTGGTATACTAATTTCATAAGGATGTCTTTGTGAAGGCCACTGTCTGCTGTCCTGAAGCTCAGGGCTGTGATCTTGCTGCGTGCCCTCCTTGCTGCCCTAAGGATCCACAACTCTGCAGATGACTGCACTGCAGCCAAGGCTGCCCTTGAGCTTCCCTTTCTCCTCCTGCCCCTCCATGTAAGTGGAAGGAAGCTCCAGCACAGCACCTCTGCTTATTGGTTCCTCTGTCACTTGGAGGAGGAAGGCACCACCAGTGTATAGGAACCTCATGGAATGCTTTTTGTCTGGCTGTGCTGTCCCTCCAACTGGTATTGGGCTTGTTGATGTCTCACAAACCTGCTTTGTCCCCTGAACTTGCTTTGTGTCCATATATATGAGTTTCAGCTCTACTTCTGACATCATGCTACACCATCATGGGCTCTTAGTACAACATGTCCCCAACTGGAACCAGTCTTCTTGGGTGCTGTGTGTCCTTGAGTCGGGCTGGGGGCTGTACCCACAAAGAGCAGGTCCACACAGCACCAGGTGTGACCCCACACAGGGCCTTCCTCTGTACCCTATTGCCCATCCCATTACAGTGGAATCCTGGAGCTGCCTTTGAGGTTTCTTAGGCAATAGTGGGCCGAAACACATGCAGAAGGGCTGTCCCTGGGTACTCGTAGCAACCAATGGGACATGGCACAGTGTGCTCCTAAAGTCCCCACACCCTCCCTGCAGCACAGTCGGGGAATATCCCCCCCGCACGGGGAGCCTGTGATGGTATCGGCCGCACGCAGCTGCCGTGCCACCTGCACTGCTGTCGATAGCATCGCAGCTTTGTGCATTTGCCGCAACGCAGACAAGGGGGCTTGGGGCCCAAGCGGGGCCGGGGGACCTGCAGGGCTTCACAAGCACTGAGCTGCAGCACAGTCCTCGAGGAGAATGTGCCACCTGCAGGGAAACGTTACAACTGCACGAACTGATGCTCTTCTACTTGGGACTCCAGCATGAATGAAGGGGTCTCACTCCCCTGCTTCGGTACTCCAGCTCCCTATAGACCGAAGGAAGAGACAGGTGCAGGAGGTGACTCAGATCCCTGATATGAGTCTCTTGTCTCTGAGGGAACTCTTTTAGGCATGTCCCTTTCCCACTGACAACAGACCTGTCCTCAGAAGTGGAGATCCTACCAGCAAGCACGGGGTGAGAGTCTGCTTACTCGATCAGATTTGCTTATCAAAACACCTGGCTGGCCACCCAGGCTTCCTTAGTTGGCAATAAATCAAGGGAAACAGGCAATTATAAATGATCTAATGATTGTAAATGGACTTCAGATGATTCAGGCTGATATTTTTGGCAGTTAAATGGAGGTACAATTTTTTTAGTAGTAGGTATGGAAATATAGTTGAAAGGTATCTTGTTCCTTAGCACAAGGGGACAGATGCCACTTCAGCAAACCTGCAGGTAAGTGGTAAACTGGGGAGGGAAGAAAGCAGTTTGTAACTACAGAGGATGTGTGTAAGCATTTGTGTTAGAATAGTGTCTGCTCTTTTAAGGGTTTCTAATGCAGGACCTTTTCCAATGCAACAATTAATAATAAAGGCAGGAACTGATGGGAACCACGTCTGACTTGTCACACTCATTAGTGAAGGCATGTGGGAATGTTTGTTCTAGCTTGGTTAATTGACTGAAGAGTCCTATGTTAGGATGGTAAGAAGAAAATATGGGAGAACAACGCTGAGACATAGACTTGGCAAAGTGAAAATGGAAATGATGATAAGAAACAAACCTCTGGTTGTGCTAATGGATGGGCTATCTAGATACAGGTCCCAGGAAGATCAGCCTGGACTTCACAACTGATAAGACTGTGAACAAAGGCAGGGTCTGGACTATAAGGAGTGCAGGCAAACTGCAGTGCTCTGCAAGCCTGTGGTGGGAGCAGGAAGAACAAAGCAGGGAGATAGGTAAAAAATATATGAATGTAAGTGAGGCTTTGAGGCTGCTGCTCACCTCAAGCACCAACCAGGTGCTGTGCTCATGCTCCTAAGTCCTCTGTCCCTGACCTAAGGTTTGGTGAGCACCAGCACAGCCAAAACCTGCACTTTTCCTCCTGGCAGGGCTCCCTGCACTGTAGCTGTGGCTCACAGGCTGTGCTAGGCCTGAGAGTGGAGAGATGCCATGACAATACAGGTAGCCTTACGCAGTCAGGTGAGAGGGAAGCTTCACTTGGATCTGTTTGGCTACAGGAAAGAAGGCACAGATGAGTTATGACACTGCTGTAAACCCTGAGGAAGCAGAGCTAATGTATCTAAAGATCAACAAAGTGGAAAGTACTTACAGGAAAATGAGCTTTCTTGTTTTACAATGACAGGATTAGGCAGGTGTGTTAGCAATGCAAACCGTAGTGATCCTAGAGACTAGCACTGGCAGCTTCCTGCTGTCCTTCGTCCCTCTCTCAAATTATGACTTGCAGAATAAAGCAAGAAAAATCCCCTAGTTTTCCAAAGTAATAAAAAAATTTGCTCTTGGCAAATGAATAGTGTGTTTCTCTGTTTGGTTATTGCAGACACAGGCAAAACGTGTTGCTAAAAATGAAATGTCAGCCCTTTCTCAAGAAAGAAAATGAATGAGGGATACATGCTGATCAACAGGAGACTCTGCTCCCCAGCCTTAGGACTTGGTTGCTTTCACAGATGCTGTTTTACTCATTTCCAATATTACCACCTAAGAGGTAAACAGAATCTGACTGAGACTAAAGGTCTGTCTGATTATAAGGAGTTCTGTGCTGGTGATGACGTGGGAGAGTAGTAGAACTGCTCCTACCCTGTCTCGCCAGAAGAAGGCGCTTCTGAGAGACCTGGTGCAAAAGGAGAAGTGTTCTGGTTGATCTAAAGTGAAAATGGCGACGTTTTTTTCTTCCTGTTCCTCAGTCTCACCACACGCTGGTGCTTCTTAGGATGGGTGTGGCCACCGAGACAAATTAGTTCTCGGTGCCTTTTCTTCTTCCTTTTCAGCCACCTGAACTTACTGCTTAGTTCCTTTCAGGTTTGTTTTTGTGGGTGTGACTGTGTCACTGTGATGTGACAGGGCTAGTTTAGGCTGAAGTAGTTCAGGAAGAACTCCTTTCTCTTGTACTGAGCCACCTCTGGATCAAACAGCTTTCTGAGCTCTAGAATAGATTCTGGACCCTTCTCACCTGAGGAGGTTGCTGGCGATGCAGGGCCTTGCAGGGACTAGTAAGCTCAGGATGCAAAGGAGAAGGGTTTCCAGAAGTAAATGCTGGAAGTGGGCAGTCTCCTTCTCTTTCAAGGCTGACAGCTGTGGTCCACTCTGCTTGTCTGGAAATGTTCGTGTTTACAGAGGGGGGAGTTAGACCCACGTGACTCCAAAAGAATATGGAAAGATGAAGAAATTGGAGAAGATGTGCCCTGTCAACGCACAGGATTTTCTTAACAAGTGAGTTTCTGGCCAAATAAAGAAGGTAGATATTGTGATAGATAAGGTGGAGATATTTTGTATGGATTCATGTTCCATCCTATTGCTACTCTACGCATCAAAGTATGATCAGCAAATGTTACCTGTCTGTATTTAACACCAGTCTCAATTGCTGGTGACCTCTGAATGAGTGGCTCTAGCTCACTAGGTTCTTTAAAATCAAAGGTGTTTTTTAAGAGGGCAATGGGACAGCCTGTTCCTCGACTGTGGGTCTGAATCAACTGATTAGAGAGGCAGTGTGATATGGGAGTAGGTGTTGAAAGAGAACAAAGTTTGATGGAAAATCCATTTGACCCTTCTTTCTGAAACTGAGGCACTTGGGATAACAAGTGAGCAAAGGGCTGGTGTGCATACTTCTTGCTGGGCAAGGTCCTGGGCTCAGTGCAGCAGTATTCTCAAGGGAGCCACTGCTATAGCGAGAGCATTGGGGCAGGGAAAGAAGCAGGAATTGCCTGTGTCATGCAATATTTACTGCTAGTTAAGACTCAGTATGGCCAAGGATGTAAGCAGTTGTGATTTCCAGTAAAAGACTGGTAGCTTTTTTTTTTTTTTGTGATCATGTGGAGTTAGTTCCTCTACTTGATTTTACTGACAAGAGTTTCCTGGATTAAGTAACAATGCTGCAATTCTAGCTTACTTTTCTTCTCCATCAGGGAATTTGTGTCTTACATGGTGACCTCAGTAACATCCACGTGGTTTAGCATCTGAGCCACTCCCTCCACCACCCCATGATTTTAGCTGATGTCAGCCTGTTGCTCAACCTGCACCTCCTGACTGGAGAAATGCTTCGTAAGAGCAATCAGTACAGTCACTTCTGCTTTGTGTCTGATTTAACAACTTCACAGCTCAGTATCCTTGGCATCTTGGCCAAGTCCTAGGTGTTCAGGGGGCAAAGGGGAGCTGCCTGGGCAGCCTACTCACATCACAGGAAGATATGTATTCTGTTATTCCCCGAGGGAAATAGCATCAGGAAGGGCTGTTTCTGGCATGAGTTGGGGGAGCCAATTCTGGTTGTGGTGGAAGAATCCAGACATCATGTGAACGTCTGCAACGGTCACCTCTGTGAAGGCTCCCGTAGGACAGTAAGGAGCTGCCACATGGGGAGATTTTCAGTCCCCTTGTTTTGTTAATGAAGTGTACAGCCTTACTCATTCCTGCATGAGCCCATGCCTGAGGAATGTCTGTGCGCTTTCAGAAGCAATCAAGTGCACCAAGCACAGCAAAGTGTCCAGCCTGTGAGAAGTATGTGAGGAGCAGAAATCTGTTTTGTTGTCTGACTGGGAAGTTCCCGATTTGACTAGTTTCAGTCTTGGTCATTGCTGGCATATTTACACAAGTTTGATGAAGAGTGCCCGTGCATGACTGAGCAGGCCTGCTTCTAAGACTGAGCAACCAAGGGGAGGGACTGATGCGTTAGGTCAGGTTAAGTATTCTACCAACCTCCCTAAACCTGAAATGAAGCTGGCTGCCATCCTAGATGACAGCCTGCACTACTTGCTATCTCATGAGACTGATAGTAAGAGCTTTTAGCTGGAGCCTCTTTCCAGAATGCTGACTGAAATCACGGGACAATGTTACGATTGCCAAGGTATAAGAGTTGGGTGGTCTGCCTGGGCTTAATGATTCTTCCTGGTCAGTTCTGCTCAGAAACTGACAACACAGCCAGTGCTATGGTCTGAAAAAGTCCTATGTGACTGCTAAGGAATGCATATATTCCTTTCTGCAGCACCACATACTCCTGCAATTGCCTTTTAATGTAGCTGGATGGAATGGCCAGGTCCTGAGAGTATTTTTCTGGTTGCTGAAACACTGAATAACATCATCTTATGAATTTACGCACAGTCCTCACATACAATCCTATGTAATAATACCAAGTGAAGCCTTACCTCAATAGAGCCTAATGACAGCTTTTCCTTGTTTTATTTCCCTCCTGTCCAGTGAAGCCACTAAGACCCAAATAATCAAAATGGTGTTTTGGGGATGGACAATAATTATCAATATGAACACTCTCAGGAAGGTGGGCAGCCTGACTGGGGTGCAAGGCCATGGGGCAGGGAAGCTTTAGAAGAGCTATGTGGCTGCTCCTCAGATGGCCTCAGCTGACAGCCCAAGGGACAGACTGGGCACATGGTTAGTTTCTTTCTGATGGATTACCAAGCAAAATCATGTATTTTAAAAGAAGTACATTCTGTCTGTGCATCCCCCTCAGAGTGAAAGCTGCCTGACCCTTCATGAAGACTTGAACATCTACCCATGTTTTGCAGTGGAATTCACAATAAGGTTTCCAGTGCACTGAGAAATTTCCCAATGGCTGTTGACTTAAGCAGGGTGATTTTATTTACAAGTTTTGTTTTTTTTTTTTGTCCAGCCTTTCAGTATTTGAGGAAAAGGTTTTTAAGCAGAACAGTTTAGAAGGATTTTGTAATTCTGAAAGGAGAAAAGAGTTGATTTTACTACAAGGGGATAATGACAGTATAGAAAATGCTGTGGCCAATGCTGTACTGTGGAGGACCATTGATGTTACCCTGATTCTGGATTCTGCTGCTAGGCAAGTCTGTCTTACAACAGCTACAGTATGCCCACCTAGTACACAATAGGAATAAAACCTAGAGCTTCTGACTCACAGGTAATGTAGTCTTCAAATTAGAATAAGTGGGGCTGGTACACACTAGTAAATCCACCAAATCTTGCTTCTGGCCATGCTGAACAGGCAGAACTATTGTAATATTAATTAACATTGCTCTTCATTACCCTCATGCCCCTAAGCACTTTTTTCTACTGACACATGCCAAGGAAGACAAATTAAATTAGAAGGATATTCTGAACAAATTAGGGAAGTGTAACCTCCTGGGGCGGTCAGTATAGACTGTCTCTGCAAAAATATTCCAGGGGGGAGGAAAAAAACTGTAACTACTCAGAAAACGTCTGTCCAAAATGCATCTTAAATTTCTTGCCTGTAAAGTACAGAGTGTTACAGATTACTTTGTCTTTTGGACCTTTTTTTTCCTATGGCTGAGCTGCCGACTCTTTCCTAAGCACATTTCCTTGAGTAACTTTCTGTTATCCTTTGTGTTTCTGCCATGGCACTGAGCTTCCAGGAACTGGCAGTTCTGTGTAACCGGCCATTTGCATTCAGAGCTGCAAGTACTCCGTGAAGCCTGCTGCCTAAAACCGGAGTTTCCCCAGGAAGTTGCGTGCCTAAAAGAAACAACAGAGGAATTGAACAGCGTTTTACCCAAGGAGCTATGGGAGGAGTTTGCAGTCAGAATTCTGTTTGCAGGATTTCTCATAGAATGAGTGGAGCCCACAGGTTCTCAGCAAACGGCTTTCACAACAGTTGAGACCAGTGTCAAATTTCCAGGCACGTGATCGAGCCTGGAGCCAAGTTTGGGGTTGCTTTTGTGTTTACCCAAAGTCTGCGAGCTGAATTGCACCGAAGGTTGTGGGTGGGTGGAATGAAATTCTCCATAACAAATATTTGAGCGGATGTGCGGTTTATCTTATTTACAGGACTTTGAGCTTTGAAAAAAGGCTGCTGTGTTTTTGTTATTGTATATTTGAGGCATATTCAGTGCTCAGTGCATTTAGAACAAGTGTTGCGCTTTAACTCAGATCTGTAAGTACTCTAGCCATTAAGAAACCAAGCATTTCAAACCTGGAGGGGAACCATTTCTACAGATGCTTAATGGGACCTTGCACATTCTTCAACGCTCTGCCTCATCTGACTGCAGTGACCTCTGCCCATGTGGAGGAACGCCTCGTCCAAGGTCAACCTGTGTGCCTAAGTCACATGCTAAGATCTTGTTAAGGCAGTGAATCAGCAAAAATCCAACTCCCATTTTTACAAGCTCAGAATTTACTTTTGGTGTGTACTGTCCAGCATCTCACACAGTGCATGCCACTGAGTTTGATGAGAAACTGAAATGTGTAGAAACAGAGCACATACATTTTTCTGTATCTAGGTATACCTTGACCTTTGTCAACCAATTCTATGGCTTGATTGATTCTGAATACCTTCTATATATATCCTGTATATCTAATGAAACTTTTGTCAAAGGAGCTCGGATTGTTTTTCCAAACTGAAATTGATGTCTCAAGCTGTCACGGGAGGAAACTAAGTGTTACCGTCCCTGAGCTGTGTGATTTTCAGATCTGTGCTTGGGATATAATAGTTAAGCTGTAAACAATGAGAGATTGTGCTCCATTGTTTCAGAGGGGATCTGAAACAGAGATTGTCTTCAACAATTTGAGGCTTGTGTGGGCAAACAATACATTTTGCCTTTCACACCAGCAGATAGCCAAGAGATGACATAGATGCAAAGTAAGGCTGTGTGTGCTGTCAGCTAAGTTGATGGATCAGTCCCTGTGCAGCTGTGATAAATGTTTGTGTGCAAAGGGATACTGGGAAATAATTTGGACTACCAGGCTCTTTTTCCTCAGTACACTAAGATCCTTCATCTATTGCATTTGAGTGAAAAGGGCCAGAATTTCCCTGCTACTTTGAACAGTTTAATGAATAATGGCCAGGCATGCAATTAGCTACTAGCTATTGAAAGTAATACGATAGAAAGCAGTGTGCAAAGCATTGCCAGATGCAGAAAATGAGCTTGCCAGTTGTCAGATGTGAATGTCATTTGATGCAAAGCCCAGAAAGAGTATGATAATGCTTCTACCAGGCTGCTTCCCAGCAGTGCCCACCACTGTGCTCCTAGAGGATGAAAGAGGACTTAACCCAAGCCAAAGAGAAACACAGTGAAATGAAGTTAAAACATTGTGGCAGTACTTTAAGACAGAGAGTCCATTGCACTGTTACCAGAGAAGATTTGGTTATAGCTAAAAAGCAGAATTTAGGACTTCCTTTATCTTACTGACATTTGATCATGAGTGACACAGACTGTTCAAACTACAGAGGAAATACTCCTGTTATTAATAGGCTATTTGCTCAATTTCTTACAAATTGTGCTGTTGCACAGCCTTTCGTGAAACAATGTAATGAGGATTTATGCATGCTTGGTCACAGTGAGGCTGGAAATTGCAATCTATAAGCTGCTGGGCAACTCCTCCTAGTTCACAGTGTGCCTTTGCCAGCCACAGATAAAATGGTCAGGGGGCAAGAGAATGCAAACAGCAAGAACACGTACAAAGAAAATCGTTTAGTAGTCAGTTCAAGATTAGTCCTGTAATACCAAGTGGAACTCTGCAATCAACGGGCGATATAGGGGCCTGCCTGAGTGTACAGCTGTACAAGGTCTGTGCTCTGAGAGGACAACTGACTTTAAACACAACTCTTCAGGCAAATGCAAGGTTTCAGCTTTGAACTGCTGAAAATCCCTCCCTATGTAAACAATAATGCAAGTCTGCCCAGAGGTTACAACTCCTTTTTTTTTTTTTTTTACATAAGCATTAGCGTGGGAGGAGAACATGAGATTTCAAATGTGCCTGGCAGCCTGCAAAGCGATAGGTATGATCCACGTTAACTTAAAGATCTTAATTACTCCTGACGGTTAACTGACAGAAGCAACGGAAAGCTGCGAGACCAAGGAAGACATTGGCTGCCCGCTTCTTTCAGACAGAATGCAGCTAAAAAAGCAAACACACCCCTATGCCATCACCCGCGGGCGATCACAGTTTCAAAGATCAAATAAAACTTTGTAGAATGGGCTGGTTAGAGGAAAAATTAAGTTAATCAGAGCTTGCAGGCTCAGTGATTCACGTCGATAGAGCCTGGAGTACTTCTGGCAAATGTCAACGTTTTCTGTTTTCCTAGTAAGAGACGAGGACTCGGCAGCTCAGAGCTATGGGGCGGTCTCACTTTATGGAGGATATTTCTGGCCCTCAAGGTTGCTCATACAGCCTGTTTGACATTTCAGAGACCAGAAAGTCAAATCATACGTTTATTGAGAGCGAATGGCCACGTAAATGGAACTGAACAGCTGAAACAATCATCTCGTTATCAGAAGCCTCGGATGGACTTAGATTTCCCAATTCTCTCTTTAGGATTCGGTGTTTCGTTTGAACTTAAAGGCCCCATCAGGTAAATGGAGCAGCAGCAGGCAGCGCATGTTTGGTGCCTCTGTTTTTGTGTGCATACGGTGCCTGTGTTGACGCTGTGACAACACGCAGCGAGCTTCCTTCCCAAGGTCATTAAGGACCAGCAGCCATCACTGCAGGTGTCCGTTCATCAGCGCCTCGGAGCACCGAGGGTGTAGCTCTCCGCTGCGTGTGTTTCTTGGGCTAACCAAGGACTCTGACCTTTATTTAATCGTCTCCTGCATTTCCTCGCAGCGCTGCTAAGGCGGCGTGCAGAGCGAGGCCCGCTCGCTGCGGGGAGGAAGCCTGGAAGCTTCGTGGCTGAGTCACTGGGTACTTTATGGCGCGGTAAGCTCGGAGCTAGGCGGGGAGCGCAAACAGCTGCAGCACGGCGCGGTCACAGCAGCACCGCGCGCGCCGCCCCCCCCCCATCCAGCGAGGCGCGCACCCGTGCCGCGGGAAACGCCGCCGGGGGAGGTGCTGAGTCACGGCGGCCCCGCAGCAGCACGGCGGGCAGCGCCCCGAGGCCACGCCCCCTCCCCCCTCCCCGCGGGGGCGCGCTCATGCGCAGCGGCGCCGCGGGGCTATAAAAGGGCCGCGCGGGGCGGCCGTTCGTAGAGCGCGTCGGCGAGGCTGAGCGGAGCGGGTTCCTGCGTCAACAGTGCTTGGACGGAACCGGCCGCGCTCGGGCCCGCCGCCCCCCCCCCATCCCACACCACCGCCGTATCCGTCGCATCCATCTCTGTGTCTCGGCAGCGCCATGGCTACGCCTCCTTCCCAGGTGCGCCAGAACTACCACCAGGACTGCGAAGCCGCTATCAACCGGCAGATCAACCTGGAGCTGTACGCCTCCTACGTGTACCTCAGCATGGTGAGTGGCCGCGGCCTTACCCGGGCCGGGGGGGCGGGAAAAGACCCGGTGTC
>VXAB01005074.1:10642-31016 GCA_013399175.1 Odontophorus gujanensis
CCCCCGCCGCTTGCGGGCGGCGGGGGGGGGAGGGGAGGCTCTTATCTCCGCACGTTAGCGGCGCGTCGTTTGCTGTTATCGGCGCTGCTCAGAGCTCCCGGGCGGCCCTGCCCTTGGGGCAGGGCTGGGTAGTGGTAGTTGCCCGTCGGAGCGTGTGGCAGCCCTCCCGTTGGCTTTCTCTTGGAAACGTGGCTTTATCCTCCAGGCTACTGGTGTAAGAGCTGAGAGCTATGCTGGTGCTTGCCTGGCCGCTTGATACCGAGCTTTCTGTTGAATTTCGCTTCGTGTGGGTGACCTAAGAAAAAAGAGCTACGTGATGGCTTCTAATGACTCTCACAGCATCTCAAGAGCTGAGTTAGGGCATCTGCTCAGCAGCAGATACAATTTCTGCACTTAAACTTTTCACTTTTAAGCCTAATGCTAAAGGTTTCTTTATCATACTTACTAGTATGCTTTCTACCTTCTAAATCTTGGTGGAGTATGCATGAAAGTATTACTGCAGAAATATCTTGAAGTTTCCAGCTACTCTTATCAGGTGTTACAGTTAGATCTTTGACTTGTGACCGCTGTAAACAATCTTGAGTGAACAAAATGAGTGGGGAATACAGTCCTTGAAAGCAAGGTATTCGAGGAGGCAGAAGAACAGAGCTTAGTGGTGTGTGGGCTTTCATATTATTCAGAAGTGAACCACGAGTACCAGTTCCTTGTACTTAATGATCAGGACGCAGGTTAAAAGCTAATAAAATTCAGTTCTTGCTGGGAAAACTGAACTTCAAATGGAGGGAAGATTTTGGCTATGCTGCCTTGCTACCTGTCGCACTACTAGTTCTCCACAGCTTGGGCTCTAGCCTTCTTGAAGAAGGGCTGCTAACAGGTATGTTCGAAGTTATAGCATAGACTTTGCTTTTGTGGCTGCAAAAGTGAGGCTTTGGTTTCTGAGTGCATGTATTTTTATTTTCAGTCCTACTATTTTGACCGGGATGATGTGGCTCTGAAAAACTTTGCCAAGTACTTCCTGCACCAGTCCCATGAGGAGCGTGAACATGCTGAGAAGCTGATGAAGCTACAAAATCAGAGGGGTGGGCGTATCTTCTTGCAGGACATCAAGGTGAGACCTAGCTCTCTGGGTTGTTAGGCCTAGTGCACAACTAGTCCAGGCTGTAGGGGGAGGAATTCCCCTGAGAGGCTGCCTGCAGAAAAGGAGCAACAGCTGCCAGTGGCTGAGCATGTGCATTGCTGTGATGTGTGTGTGGTGATCAGTTTAATGTGCATACCTAGACCTCTCCTAACTTTGACTAATAAAAAACACTTCCTCCATAACAACAGCTGCATATGCGTAGTTGATAGTGGTTTTAGAGGGTGGTGGTGGTGCAGGAAATGGCCAACTAGAACATAACTGGTTCAGCTGTTGTAACTGCATGTGCCTTTCATGGATCTCCAGTCTTGTGACTAGAGTTGAGTTCATGAAGCAATCTGTTTGCAGTTCTTGATTATGACTTGCTACAAGACTTTGCAGCATGATTTGCTTGAAATCCCTTTACTCATTTGGTGCTGTCCTGAGTCACTAATAGTGCGGCCAGTTTAACACATAACAATTCCTCATGGGGAAAACAGTAAATAGACATCCACTTTCATCTAAACTGCTTTGTTTTGAGATTGTACCTATGCAGTGGCTTAATATGGCAACTCAGCACCACACAACTGTTCACTCCATCCCCCTCCCCACTGGGATGGGGGGGCGCATTAGAAGAAGTTAGAATTTTAGGGGCTGAGAGAAAGGCAATCATTTCAAAGGGCAGAAATGAAAGAGAATAATGTGAAAATATACAAAACAAGTGATGCACAGTTGCTTATTGCTAGCTGACTGGTGCTCAGCCAATCTCAGGGCAGCAGCAGCCCTCCCCAGCAAACTCCCCCGGTTGTTTTCTTCAGCATGATACCATATGGCATGGTGTAGCTCTTGCAGTTTCTGTCAGCTGTACTGTTTTTATGCACCCCCAGTTCCTTGGTGGCACAGCAGTATGAGGTGCTGAAGAATGCTTGACTTCTAGTGCAAGCATGGCTTAGCAACTACAATACCAGTGTTATCACTTCTTGTTTGAAAACATGTCAGCCACTGCAAACAAAGCTTAGCATATTTCAGCTGAAAATTAGACACCTACTCAGATCTGTTAAGGCCATTAGATTACAAGGGGAGGAAGAAGTAGTTCTAAGTTTTAACTTTCAGGTTATCACTGGATGTAAGTGTATGAGGAACTTAGGGAACAGATGTGTCTGTTCCTTGGGACTTTGTATTCAGTTTTGCCCTAAGTGCAATGTGAATACCAAGTTGTTTTTTTTTTTTTCCTGAGACCTGAATGCTTGAGTTTGGTTGTGCTTAAGGAATTCTGAGTACAAGAGCTTTACTGGAAAACTGTACAGTGCAGCAAGTTGCTTATTCAGGTGGACTTTGAGCCTGGTCTGGAAGACTTTGCTCTCTATTGATTTGTTTACTTTATAAAAGTATGGTCATGGACTTTTCCCTTGTAGAAACCAGATCGTGATGACTGGGAGAATGGACTGACTGCAATGGAGTGTGCCCTGCACCTGGAGAAGAACGTGAACCAGTCGCTGTTAGAACTGCACAAACTGGCAACTGAGAAGAATGATCCGCATGTAAGTGGATGCTGAAGCAAGACTGTAGCTGTGCAGTGAGGGAGCTTGTATGTGACTGGATTTGGGTGTGAATGTATAGCTGCTGTTTCTAGTGGTGCTCTTCCAGAAGGAATGTTCCTGGTGTATTTTCTTTTTAAAGCAGAGGATCAGGTTTTTGAGGGCATGGGTTGTGAGCTGTACTCACTCTTCTGTTGCTGCTCTTCAGAAGGTGCTTATGTGAGCAACACAGTGCAGAGAAGTATATTTAGCAGTATGGAAGATTCTCTGGGGGTATCTACCATAAGATTCCAAAGTCACTTTTTGGAATGATAATGCTGACACTTCAGGCAGCTGCATTCCAGACACGTGCTTCCTGTTTTTTAAAAAAAACTCCATCTATCCTTGGCAGTGATGTCTGTGGCTGACCACTCTGTGTATAAATGATCATGAAGTGCTGTACTATGTATGCTGCTTAAATACATTCGGAAACGTACTTGATCTTTCTTAGTATGGTTCTTAGCTTGCTCTGCTGAAACAGGATCTATTTTTGGGCCTGAACATCTTTATTCTCCCTTTCAGCTGTGTGACTTCATTGAGACCCACTACCTGGATGAGCAGGTGAAGGCCATCAAGCAGCTGGGTGACCATGTGACCAACCTGCGGAAGATGGGGGCACCCAAGTATGGCATGGCAGAGTACCTGTTTGACAAGCACACCCTTGGGGAAAGTGACGAGAGCTGAAGGCTTGCCAAGAACCACCCTGTGGGCTTCAGGGGGACTTCTACTTTTCTGGTCCAGCAATGCATGCATCTTCAGCTATCTAGATGAGAAACGTTCTTATACTCTGTACCAAATAACAACCCTCTTTTCTCTTGTGTTTTGTGTATTGCCCTCCATCCAATAAAGTGACTTGGTTCAAGGTGGCTTCTGCTTTTTTTTTCTTCCTCAAAGTGTATGTGTAGGGCTGTGCACTGTAATCTTAACTGGGAAAATTATCTCGAGCTGAGCATGGATGAAGAAGTAAATGAGATGAATTGCTTTAAATCTAGCACTTGTGTATTTTAGTGGATACTGCTGGATGGGGAGAAAAAGCTGCAGGGATTGCTTAGGAACTGAAGCAAAGGGCCTTTGCCACCAAAGCTTCTGTCTTAACGAATGTGCAAGAAGAGGAAGGCTTGAGGCTCTGTTTCCTGAGCTACTGCCTGTGCTTTTAGATAAGTGCCATTTTTGTTAGACAGGCAAATACTTCTGGATGAAAGCATATGGGGAAGGAGGGTGGAAGAGCTCTGTACTATTAGCTAGACTGAAGCAGTGTTGTTGGACTTGTCCCAAACACAATGTATAGGGTGTTAGGTATGGATTGTGTTGTGGTTTGCCTAGTTTGAAGAGCTGTGCCTGGAAGATGGAGGGTTGGAGTATGTTGGAAGGGAGGTGGGTGGACTGAGTTTACCATGTGCTCCTTGTGATCAAAGGGAATAGGCAGCTTCTTGAGAAAAGAGGAAGAACTTCACTGTTTCTTTATGCTTTTATTGTTGCATGGGAACTAAAATGAGGAAGCAAGTGGGTCCTGGACATCTACCTTGTTTTTTGTTTGTTTGTTTTTTTTTTTTAGGGAAGAGAAGTTAAAAATCTTTGCTTTATGTTGTCGTCTGTCTGTCCAGATGAATTCTTTGAGTGCTTTCAAATCAGCAATATGTGTGATACAAAACAACAAGCAATGTGAATACTGTTGATGGCAGCCACTTGTTGGGAGTGGCCTCCCCCCATCACTTCAGTGATGCTGGAGAACATCAGCTGGATAGGACTTCGTGAAGCACTGTGGGTTTGTATTGCAAATGCTGTGCCTCAGTCCCTTTCATTCCCTGGAGCAACTTGTGCATGTCCTGGGCCTTATGGTAAGTAGTCATGTAAACCTTGAGCTTCAGTTCTTGCTGTAATGAAGTATCCTTTACTACTTACCTCTTCTGCTTTGGGCTATGCCTGTGCTCCAGAGTGTTCAGAACAGTATCTGTTCTGCTATGGTTCTACAGTTAGGCATTTCTAATACCTAACACCAGAAGTCTCATTTTGCTAGAGAATATAGAACTGTTTTTTTCTTGTTGCAGGACTGAAGTCAAGTGCCTGCTACTGTGCCTGAGTCCAGTAGTAGTGAGTTACTGGTCCTGGGCTGTAGATGAATAATACTCCAGAGACATGAAGTCTGGCAGCACTGTCCTGTTAGGATGAGTGCTACTGTGGGCCAGGTGTGAGGATACTGCAGTATTGCTTCTCAGATACCTGGCATATGTGTTTGTGTTTTGGTCTCTAGCTGTACTGATCTATCTGCTCTTCACATATGCTTTCACTTGTCTCCATGATCACCTCCATCAGCCCCACGTAGTCACCCTCAGCAAGAGAGATGCCAGAGTCATTAGTGGATGGGCTTTCTGCTCTTCTTGTCTCTCTTGTAGGAGGGGTATTTCTGTTTCCCGTGTCTCTCGTGCTCCTGGAAACCTCTGGTGGATGCTGGTCTGGTGCACTAGCTGTGTCCTCCGAACTCAGGCTGTGAGTATCGGGGCCCGTGTTCCCTATAGGGGATCTCTCCAGCACTGGAGATGAGACGGGAGTGAACGAGAAGCAGAAGGAGGTGCTGCTGCTGGGCAGTATGTTGCTAGGTGGGGGGAAGGCACTCGGTGGCTCAGAACTGAGAGTGGTTGTTGCTGAGTTCTCCAGAGTTAGCCAGGGGGGGTGGGAGCCTTTTAAACTCTTAAGATTTTTGAAGCTGACCTGCTGCTCATGGTCAGGGGACTCTGCTGGGAAGGGGAATTTAGGGCTGTCTGATGCTTCTGGACTTCCTGTGATGGCAGCTTCTCTGCTTTTATTGCTGAAGTGGCTCTTTTCTTCTTCCACCATTACAACCAGCGAGTCAGGACCTTTATTCCGTTCTGTTGGCCAAATAAATGTTTCCTTTGCACCTGAGCCAAGGGAGCTCTGGCTTTTGTACGTATCACTCATCCTGGAAGGTGAGGGGTTGACAATGACGTCCTTAAGAGAATTTGAACACGCAGCTATGCTGGAGAGCGCAGGGGGCTTCTTGCGCCCTTGGCGTCTAGAAGGAAAGATCATGGGGATGGAGCTGATCGGTGTCTGTGGAGCACTGTAGAAACCAGGTCTCTCATAAAATGGGGTCGATATGAAGGCATCAAACTCTCTTAGTTTTCTGTCCTCAGTGTCCCATTGCTCCTGCATGCTGGTGTCTCCCCTTGGCTGACCGATGTTTCCCGGCTTGCCCACGTCTTGGTACGTGTAATGGGAGAAGGGGGATGTGGGCTCCCCTCGCCTGCGCAGTAGGTTCATCCGGGAAGAGGACCTGGAGAAACTTGGTGACTGGACACCCAGGAGCCGACCCAGGTGTCCCAGTAGAGGTGTGGAATGGTTTGCTTCCTCGTTCTCTTTAATTTGTTCCAGGGGCTGGAACTCCATCTCTTCTTTCTGCATGCTGGGGAAAGGCAGAACAGGCTGTTATGTGGCCACAAAAGGTGGTGCTTTCTGCTGGTGGAGCTGGCAGCACAGGGAACGTCACTGCTGATGGCAAGCTTCCCCTGTGTTGTCACATCAGTTATGTGTTAGGCCCTCCACCCCAGGGATGCTCATCATAGAGGAGGGGGACAAGAGATTGGAGGTATTCTTTGTGAAGGAAGATACTGGCTGTCACCTTTGGACACACCTGTGAGTATTTTAGAGCAAGGTCTCACAGACAAGGGAGGAAGATATTGTTCTTTCTTACTCAAGTATAACATCCTGCACTGCACCTGCTCTCAGATGTAAATGTGATCTGTTCTGATACCCTGTAGTTACACTCACCTGATATCAAAGGTTGATCCAAGGAATGATGGGCGCTTGTACTCAGCAGTGGCTGCAGTGTAAGGTGGCTGTGGATCGGGCTCATTCCAGTACAGGTCCTTCTCCAGAATGGGCAAATCCTGATGCATCTCATCCACTGCCATAAGGGAGACCTGCCGGGGACAGCAGCAATGTTGGGGTGAGCAGCCTGTTATCAGTGATCAAAGGGATGCAGGGCAGAAGGCAGCAATGTAGTGTGGAAGTGAAACAAGCAGCTGGATTTGCTATGTGGTTTCCTGTCACTTGTGGTTGTTTTTGTTCTTTTGGCACGAAGAGATTTGGTTACTTAGAAGGAAAGTTGTAGTGAAGGAGAAATGAAAGCAATATGCTCACTAGAACTGATGAGCTCAGTGTTACAGGGGCACTGAAAGAGTAGAGTTATTGCACAGAAGAAACCAGAGGAGGTGATTATAGGTATAGGCACAGTATGGGAAAAGCCAGGGAGAAGCAAGAATGATGTGTCATTGGAAAGTAGCAAGTGTCTGAAACAAAATCTGGATCCACAGTGTGTGCTGGAAGATGGACTGAGGGGCAAGGTGAAACCTCAGGTGCAGTCCTTCTTTTGTAGGTCAAGAGAATTCTGCCTTCACTTTACCTGCAGGTTCCTGTCAATGAGCCAGTTGGTTTCAAAGTCATCATCGTCCTCCCCAAAAGGGTTGATCAGTTGCTCAGCCACCTGCACGTGGAGAACACGCAGCAAAGGTCATACCCACCCCTTCCCTGCAGGGAGAACACCTACTGGATAGAGCCCAGAACTCCACTCAGGGGTGATGTGTCCTGAATTCAGAGCACTGCTCTTTCTCCCAAAAAAGGGGTGGCTTAAAAATGGAAGTGCCAGTTACTATAGGAGGCATTGGTATACAGGTAACTGCTCTTTGCTCACTGCCTGTCTTTTCCCCCAGACTTAGGAAAGGTGGAGCTGATCTTCTGGTATGTTTGTAGGCCACAGTACATAGTTGGGTTCTTTGTGAGCGCAAACTGGGAAAAACCCAGTGGGTCAGATTCCAACTCCAGGCATAATTTCTTGGACATACCTTTAACCAGCCAGCATAGAAGAAGAACTGCAAAAACGTAAAGACAGGCACGAAGAGATCTAGTTCGTGGCCAGGATACGCTTTTTCAGGATCCAGGAACTGCCTCCCGATCAGACAGGCCAGGAAGAAGCTGTAAACAGCCACGGTCACCACCTGGGAAAGATGCCAGGGGACACACCAGAGAAACTTAAGTTCTTGACATGCTTTCTCAGCACCTTTCTCTTCAATTCCCATCCCCTTACTGTTACAGATTTCTTCCTCATATCCAAGTGTGGTTGATCTGCTGCTGATTTACGGGATGCTTTCTTCTCCTAATAGTTCTCTTGAGCCCATGATTTGGTCCATGCTGGTAAGCTTTTTCCAAATCTGAGAGGGGAACCCTGAGCATAAGTGCCAGCTATGATTTGGTCCTAAGGAAGGATGTTTTTATATTTGCCTGTTTGCTTGCCCAAATTTCTGGCTACAATGAACTTTGTACTTTTCTCTGTAATCATGAGACTGGAAACTTCCACTTTTCAAATTAATAGCAGCCAAACTTCATGTGTCTAGCAGGAAGGTTCAAAACAAACACTCATTGCCACGAGACTCTTGAGCTAGCCAAGCAGTTCCCAGCAGGGAACAGCACAGGGCTGTTTCAAGATGCACAGGTTACAGGGCACCTGCAAAGACAAACTTTGCAGCGTGGATGGGCAACTGTAGAAAAATGGGTCATGCACTGCAGGGAGGACTCTCTATTACAGATCGTCTGGCAAACCCTGCTCACAACTCCAAGATCTGACTGAGGCTGCAGAGGATCTACCAGTTTGGGCCCAGCCTTTTCTACAGCCTGACATGACTCTGTTTTGTGGATTTAGACTACAGTGGTATCTTCCTCTCTGCCCTCAAATTCCTTTTTGACTATCTGTGTAGCTGAGACTCTTCTTGCTGTGCTTTTAGTAAGGCTTTGGTGGAGCTGTGTTCTTCTGCTCCTGGGCTTTTTGGCAGGGAGCTGCAACAATGTGCCAGGGCCACAGAGGCGTAACATGCCACCCCAGGAGTAAATATGGAATGGTAATGCAGCGTACTAATATTGCATTTGCTCCTAGTTTGCAGGACACTGTGATCTGAGCAGGAACGTGGTTTGCCAGTGCGTGTTTAACATTCAGCACTGCATGAATGCAAGCAGCTCCCATTCCATGGTGGAGTACATTAGTGTTACTTGAGCAGCTGGATTGTATGAGATGAAGGAGCACATTGGTGCCAGAGTTTCTGTCTGGATTTGCATTGAAAGACAATGCTTCTGTAGAGGTAGTGTCTGAGTTAAAGAATTAAGGCTGGGCTCTCTGAGTGCCTAGAGATTATGTGTGAGAAAGCCAGCATGGGGCTTGCATATCTAGGTGTGGATGAGAGGTCCAATCGTATGTAGCATGGTCTGTGTGTAGGGCAGTTATGGGGTCAACAGCATGCATAGGCAGGCAGTGGAGCCATGGATGCAGAGGCATCCCTTCTCACCTGGGTGTAGACCAGGGGAATGCTGATCCAGTCATACCCGTAGAGCCGCCCGCATTGGCTGCGCAAAGTGTTGAGCTCCTGCAGTGGGGAAAAGGAAAGACCTGTTGGCACTATGGCTGTGTGTCCTTGCTGGGGACACTGACCTTTTCCAGCCCATCCCCTCCTGCTCACACTTCTCTGGAAGGAAGAACTCAGCCAGGACTCCGTGGGTGTCCAGCCCCTCCTCAGCAGGCCACCAGCAGGGTCTCACACTTGCTGAGGAGGAAGTCCTTGCTGCCTGGATGTCTCTGAGACCAGAGTCCTTTCCTGGCTTATTTCATAGCAGAGATTATCTCCTCACAGTATGAGCATCTCAGCAGGTTAGAGACGAAGAATATCTTAGAAATATCCATCTCTTTTGACTAGTGAGCCTTGATAAATAGTCCAGAGGGATGAATTTCACTATAGGCAATAGAAACAACATAGGTCTCTCAGCACATGAATCTTAGAGAGGATGAGCCATTCCAAAGTCTTTTTTTTTCCTCTGCAGCTATGCAAGGGCCATCGCCAGGTCCTGCCTGTGGAGCATGGCCTGTGTCCCAGGACTATGCAAGGTTTTCCATAGTAAAGTTCTCTGCAGGGACCTTGGTTGTTTAAGATACTTTTGACTTCTGCTTTTTTTCCGGATACATTCTCTGCTTCCTTGCGGCTTTACAGCTGTATCCTCAAGACCACTTGAATGTGCGAATGCTGGAAGGGTGATCCAGAACTTGCTAAATGGGTGTCCCCTGTGACTACACCTAGATGTGAGTCAAATGGTTCCTCCCCGTCCCAGTTTTGTGAAAGATGTTACATTCTTTAGCCTCTGCTCCATGTGGCATCGCTAGTGTGTCATCAGGCCATGAAAAGTTCTACTTTGTCACAAGCTGGAGAGTGGCAGTGGGGTATTTCCCATCAAAATTAATGTAATATCTCCAGGAACAATGACTCACTGCCTGGACATCCTACCTCAACATTCCTGTTTCTTGCCTGACCTTTGGAAATCCCCACAGTTCCACCTGGAAATCTGTATGGAGGATCTCAGCTGCCTACTGACTGACACTCACATTCAGGATGCCCTGGAGCAGCACGCTGTCCCGGATCCTCCCCTCGTTCCTTGCTTTCACAGCCAGATTGGAGAACCACACGCATGGAATCCAAAACTTGTTGTGGGGGGAATTCAAGCTCTCAAACTTCTTATGCTCTTCTGGTGTCATGAGGCCTGAGTGGAAGAGAATAGATGAGAGAGGAATGGCCACAGAGAGAAGAAGGTAGTCACCTTATCTCTTGTTATAATCACAGGGAAGACTTGGGCATTCAGCCTTCGGAAGATGCAGAAAAGGATGGAAAGTTTTGTTACAACACTGATTTTTAAATAAGTGCAAGAAGAATTTCTCATTTCACAGAACCCAGGTTGGAAGGGACCACAAAGTTCATAGAGTTCAACTCCTGTCTCTGCACAGGACCACCCAGAATTCAAACCCTATGTCTGAAAGTGTTGTCCAAAATCTCCTTGAACTCTGGCAGCTTGGGGCTGGGCAGCCTGTTCAGTGCCTACTGCCCTCTGGTGTAGAACCTTTCCCTAATCCCCAACCTGCCCCTCCCCTGACAGCTCCATGTCATTCCCTTGGGTCCTGCCATTTTCTGCCCCTGTGCTCCTCTCGTGAGGAAGCTGTAGACTTTGGATGTCTGCAGCGTGTCTGATCAGATCACAGCCAGCAGGGAGATACAGAACTGCTGAGGGTGCAGTTGCCTAGTGTATTTAGACAACTGTTGATAACTTGTGTCCTAGAATTTCACCATCTCTGCTCCAGAGTGGAGGTCAAGTGGCACGGTGCTGCTATCTGCCTGCATCAGAGCTGTGCCAAAGGCAGTGCAGGTACTGACCTGCCCTCACGACGTGCTCCATGCTGGGGAAGCGCTTGTAGACAGCGGTGCTGACGGAGCGCAGGATCAGCACGCTGCACAGGTTGCTGTAGCGCATCAGGGTGCGACGCAGCAGCCTCCCATACTCGTCCTCCCCATCCACGTTGCAGGAGACCAAGTTCATGATGCGGTCAGGCCATGGGATGCTCTCGTACTGCGCCCACCAGCGGGACACCACCAGAGCCACGTAGAAACCTGGAGGTGAGCTGAGCAAATTAGTCATTCTGACAGAGGGGAGATGTGTGCTCTTACATAGGAAGGCTGGCAGTGCTCTTATGGGATTGAGTGAAGGCAGACCTAGAGGGTAATTTGGATCTCTGCACTAAAGCTAGAGTTTGGCTTTCACAGTTTATTTATTATCATGCCTTCCTGGTAGAACCCAGAGCATGCCAGTGTATCTGGACAGTGAAAGCTGTGTGCATACCTCCCAGCTGCAACATTCACTGATATATTTGTCTGGGGAGTCTTACAAAGACAGAATGAGGGAACTGCTCAGTGAATCCTGCCTGCTTGAAGAGCCGTGTTGAACCAAGGTGAGAGAAGAAATGCTACCCATTTCCCCTCCCTGCGTGTTCACAGTCAGAGCTCCTTACCCAGCACAAAGGACACAGGGATTAGCTCAGCATAGCTGTTGCAGTAGAGTGCCAGCTTCTCAAACATCAGCCTTTGGCTTTCGCTGAGGATCAGCCTAAAAGGGAGGAACAGAGGCATCAGCCTTAAAGAGGAGACTGTGCCTTGCTGGGCCTGCTGGGTAAGAGTCTGGCAAGGGAAAGGAAGGACACATAGCCACGACACAACCATGCTGTGGCTGTGAGGTGATGTGAGGAGTGCTCAAAACACCCTGCTGACATGTCCAAAGAAGCCTGAAGTGGTTGCTGAGTGGTAACTGCTGCAGTCTGGTTAGGGAGCCCTATGTTTCTCGCACAGAAAAGAGTGCTATGTGGTATCAGAGGTTTGCCACAGTGCTTGGATGTGTACCACATTTTATTTAATAACATGCAAAATGTCCGTCCAAGCTCTGCTCATGTCAACAGCACCCGATGCAAGTTCCTCTTTCTTGGAGCTGATTTCTTGCTTTCTTGCTGCATTCACCCAGAAAGGTGAGCTCCCTGGCTTTCCCCATCCAAATCAGACCCCCACCCCCACTGCATAGCTGCCTTCTGACTGATCTGCAGCCCCAGAGCTGATGTCTGCTCTCAGAAATGCTTCCCACTGTAGAGCACTTCCAGCACTAGCTCAGCCTCTGTCTCTATATGCCATTCTTCTCAGGTAATCATCACATGCAATTTTTCATCCCCAGGAAGAGAAACTGTTCCTCTCCGGGCTCGAAGAAGGAAATCTGTCAGCTGCTCAACCACTGCAGCAGTGAGGAAAAATCTTTTCTCCTCTGAACAAAGCTGGTGAGTGGCTGGCTAGCTCCTTTTCCCCAGGACTGCTGTCCCAACCCTGCATTGATCAGTTGTCCAGCTTTGAGACCAGCTGAGAGTGAGGGGCTGTGGTGGTGCTGGTGTAAGGATGCTCACCTGTAGACAAGGCTGATGGCGAAGTAGAGGGAGATGAAAATAAGGAACTCGGAGTAGAGCAGTTTGTAGATGCTGCCTTTCCATTGGAGCAGGAGCTGCGAGAAGGTCCCTAGGCGGGCATCGGCCACGCGGTTAGTGTATGTCACTGTCATCACGGATCCTGGTAGAGACACAGAATGAGCAGATGCTGAAGCTGCCAAGCAAATCACACAGAAGGAGGACACAGAAACCCCAGGTGTCCCAGCAAGGTGGAAAGGAAGGAAGAAAGAACAGGAGAAAGAGCTGAAATCAAAAGACAAATCAATTGAAGTCATTAAGGTAGAAAACCAAGAGGAAGCTTATGGTGGGCAATCACTGTCATATGTTTTCCAGCTTCTTCCTGTGTTTTAGCTCTGTGTGAGCTGGTTGCAATGACAGTGAACATAGCCTGTGTTTCTAGTGTCAGATAGTCAGTGTTCAAGTGGAACTACTTGACTGGAGTGGACAAAGCCCACGTGCTGCTGTATTCTACAAAAAGAGTAGTTTGAGATCGATGATCAGTGTCATTAATTCCAAAGTTCCTTCCCCCGGTTTTATGTTTCCTGTTTTTGTTTCTGTTTTCCTTTTTTCCTCACAAATTTTGTGTTCCTGGAGTATTGCTGGCCAAAAAATATTTATATTATATTTATAAATATATATTTATATTCATTATATATATATATATATATAATTTATATATATAANTATATATAGTTTATATATATAAAATCAAAGGAATGCAAAAACCCAAGAAAGGAGAGATCTCTACGAACTAATCCAGATGAAGGTACTTCTGGAGATTTGGCAGTTGTCCAACAACTATAGCTGTCTTTAAATTTGGGCTGATGTGCACAATTAGACTATGCCGGTCCTGGTCCTGTAGGCAGGACAGCCCTCCCTGCCAGGGAGCTGAGGGGTGGATTTTGGCTGGACTCGCAGAGCACAGATTCCAGTAACTACACCTCCCCAGTCTTTCAACCATACGCTGTGAGATAAATTGTACTGAAAGAGAAAAGAATTTGTATCCAATCATGCAGCATCCCCACTGCACTTACTGTTTTCTAACCCTGGGTAAATAACTAATTATCTTCAATTAATTGTTAGACTGACATTCAGATAAATCTGGAGTTATATACCAGGAAGCATGAAAAGGTTTTATGAATAACTATTCAGTGTAAAAACTGACGGAATTTATGAATCAAATCAAAACACATTTCATAGTTGTTAGACATTGCTTTGGCACTGAGGTTAATCGTAGAGGGGCCTTGGTCTCTTCCCTGAGTTGTGGAGACTGGGAGGTACTTCCAGGGACGATTCAGCCCTCACTGGTCTATAGCAGCTGCTGAGGGCAGGCAAATTTGCGCCCATCCTCCTCATTTAACCGTCCCAGTGAAAGACCTATAGTTAGGTGGGGAAAATTCATGTCCAAGCCAGCAATGTTTGCTGGCTGCTTCAACAAGTAGCATCTTTGTTCTGACTTTGGCTTCTTGGTTCTGCTCCTCCTTTGGGTTTCCCTGTCCTAACTCCCTCTGAGTCCCCTCAGCGATTCTATCTGAGGGGCAGAGCTGGCACCTGCCCTGCCAGGAGCTCCCCAGCGGCACAAATGCTCCTTTCACTGCAGCCTCATACACATTCATGCCTTTCCCATGTGTGTTTCTGGTCAGTGCACAGGATTGAGAAGAGCTTCTTGTAACAGTCCCAAAGATGTTATACACATGAGCTATACAGATGAGAAATGTATGGAAAGACGTGCAAATGTGTTGCGGGCCGCTTACAGGAAGCAGTGTTTGCTTTAGGCTTCGGGTCTTGAAAGTGCTCAGGGAGACTCTTCATTGCGTAACTCAAATGCAGATTCTCTTTTTACCAAACATGGAAAACTTCAGCTCTTGTCTATGTAAGTGATGGATGTTGCCCACCCTGTGCAGTTCTGCTCAGACACAGAACGTGGGGCTTTTCCCAGCACTTGTGCCTGCATCCCTGTGCTCTTAAGGCAGCTCCCTGCCTGCCAGCCTGTGTGGTTGGCCCTGCTTGTCACTCAGCAGCTGGCACGCTCACAGTGCTGCATGGGATTGAATTTGGTGGTGCAAGGTAGCTCATTGCAGCACCGGCACAATGGTGTCAGTGGGGCAGAAAAGCCGCCCCTGCACAGAGCCCACACGACCCAACTCCCCATAAGGTGATGGGGAACGTGGTGGCACTGCCAGCCCTGCATGTCTGCTCCCCATGTTTGCTGGCATCAGCTTGGCACGTCCCTCTGAGCTCACTGCCACACCTGGGGATCAGCTGACACTGCCCAGGCTGCGAGAGTCCCCAGCAATGAGCATCTTGCAGCAGCAAACCAGATTTTCCTGAGTAAGTTGTGTTACCCACCATGTAATGCTGAAAACAGACACGAGCGCCTATTGCAAGTGCAGAGAACAAAGAGATGCGGTGGACAGAGAAAGCAAGAGGAGTGATGAGCTCAGATGCACAAGATAGACAGACTGATCGGCTAATCCTGGAAGGAATCTCTTTGCTCGTGTGAGGACTAGATACTTACAGTCACGGGATCCTGAGCTGCACTGGAGACGGTGGAGGTTTGGTCCTGCATGTGTCCTTGCTGGGTCCTTTGTGGCCGGCACCGCAGCTTGCCTTTGCTTGTCCCCTTGGCTCATTGGGGGGATTGAACCTGACAGACGCGGTGTACTAAGGAGCCTGAAACCCACTTGGGAGCTGCAGCCGGTCACTTGATGCCATAATCCTTCCTCATTACAAAAGAGACTCTGTTGTCTTTTGCCCTGTTCCTTTCTAATCTTCTGAGTAAGCCCTGCGTGTTTATAGAGGCGGCCGGAGGAGGGGGAGGCAGGGCTGGCTGCTCCACGCTCCTGCTGCTAACTCCTGGCACAGCCATGGTGGCTGCCAGAGGAGAAGCATTTTTCGCTAATTCTTTCCTGTTTGGTCCCTTTCTCTGTGTCACAATTTTCCGGGAGCCCCAGGAGATTAAATAGAGCTGGAATTTTGCACAAATGCTATAATGTGTGTCCCCCTTTAGGGCTCGTGCAGCGCTCTCTTCCTCAAGTGCTCCTGGCTTGACAGGTTTGTGAAACACCTGGCCCATGCTCTGCCAGACTCTCAGCAGAGGTTTCTCTGTAATTCATCGCTCTCCTCTCTGTCTTTGCTGTCCCTGAAAGAGGGGCTGATCCATTGCAGGGACAGAATCCAGCACTCACCGCTGTTAAGCTTCATGCAGCAGCCATCCAGTTTGCCAAGACCTCTCTGCCAGGCTTCCCCATTGCCAAGGGAGTAAACCTTCCTCCCAGTTTAATGGCATATGCAAACTTATTTAGTATAAATTTGAGTCCTGTATCTAGAGCATTTATAAAAGCATTGATGAGAAATGGCCCCAAAACGAAGCCCTGAGAACCCCACTAGATGTGGCCACCAATCTGGTGTAACTTTGCTGAGCTAAGCCAAACTTCTGCCCCACCTGCATGATGTTTTGGTCTTGCTTGTTCCTGTGCTTTAAGAGATGCTGACATTTAAGTGTCATCAGGGACCAAGCACTGATGAACCCCAATGCCTTCAGAAGCAGTTTCCCAGAGAACCTTGCTAACCTGGTTACCTGAGCTGCCTGAAGTCTGCTCTACCACCTTCTTTCTGCTCACTGCTTTGGGAATTTGTCTCTGTTGTCATAGCTAATAGCATCTGCCCCCTACACACCCGTATTTCTTGTCAGTGTTTGCTGACCTGCTGTAACATTCCACATTCTGGAGACAAGTTGCTGCTCTGAACTGTATCAGCGTCAGGGATTAATTTGCCCAAAGGTGAGTTTTTCCTTTTTGGGAGGCTGAGCCTAGCCAAGAGCAGGGTGTTGTTTTGCTGCTTCTCTGAAACAGTTGCTGCTTGGCAGCTGTCTAATGTGGAATTTCAAGGCTGTCAATAGTGGGTAGATGATAGTTGAAAGCGTGGGACTCAGTGCCAGTATCTGAGCTTTTAGTTCCTGTGTAGGCTGCGGTGTGTTCAATTATATGTGGCCCTGATTACTTTTCAGCAATGATGGAAACAGTTTTTACTCCTGCCTGGCACTGGAACTATGGAGATCTCCTGATTTCTTCTACTCTCTTGGCAGAAGCTGTCCTGTATTGGATCACACAATGTGCAGAAGGATATGGGCTCACATCTGGTGGGAGTAAGGTGCCACAACCCGCCGTGTTTGAGAGGGCTGCCACCCCACATGCAAAGAGAATATGTAAGTGGCAGGGACGGGCCTGGAGCACTCAGCCTAACCTGGGCTCTTCCTGCATGAGCACCCTGCGTCCCTGGGTGCATTGCTGCTCCTTGACCCTGGAGCCAGGGGTGACTTACTTGGGGTAGGAAGGGGGGCAGGGCAGAAGAGAAGAGGCAGCATGATGCTTCTGCTGTGTGAGATACAGACCTGGCAGGAAAAGTACAGGCATGGGGAGGGCCACAGGGAGAATTTCACATTCATGGTGTGGAGCTAGATAGAGCTCTTATCAGTGGCCAGGCACTGATGAGTAAGGGGTTGTCTCGCTGGCCCAACCACGGCAAATCCAACTGACTGACTGATGCAGCACGTAGCTTTCCACCTCCCCTATTTGTGAGTGTCACAAACGGTGTTCACCTAAAAAGTCTGGCAGTCTTGCCCTTCTGAAGCCTTATCCCTGGCCAGCAATGAGGCAGTGTGACCGTGGTGTGGCTGTTACCCCAATGTAAGCAGCATCTATCTGAGACAGGAGGTGAGGTGCCTTGGTTTTGCAGAGGCTCTGGGCCAGTGTCATTCCAGAAAGCTTCATAGTGCTGCCTGTCTCAGCTGCTTTGCTGTGGGACTGAGCTTGCTGCAAGGTCTCTGAAACACTGCTGCTAGGTTGCAGCTGCTCCCAAGGGCCTTTTATGACAAGAATCATAGGGCTGTGGTCCCAGCAGGGTCTCTGAATGACTCAGGATGATGAAAATGCCTTCAAACACTCAAGGAGTTCTGTGAATGGGGGAAGACCTGGGAGAGCACTGCAGTGGGATCTCTCTGGAGACAGGCTGTCCACACAAGGGACCAGGGTCTGGGGAGGAATTATGTCTTTGGGATACCTCTTTGCAGAGACATCTAGAGAGCGGGAGTTAACAAATGGGCAGACTGAGACAGTTCTAGAGGGCCCCAGTGCCTGAACCCATGTCCTTTTACATGGCAAGGGTACAAAAATGGTTCTCTAGAGAGATTTTCTGGAGCTGTGGGGATTTTCTGTGGCTCTGGGGACTCTAACGTGGAACAGCAAAATCTCCAGCATCCAGCTCTTGATGGAGGGATATACTGTTATCTGGGGGACTCTGCTGCCCTCCTCTGAGAGCAGCTCATCCGGCAGTTCATGTGGTTCAGAGTTACTGTTAGGACAACATCAAATATTTGTGGTATGTAATATGAAAGTAAATAACTGAGGGACTACCAGTGTAGCAGCAATACTTGGATCACTTTTTGCATTCCCTGTGGCCTCAGTTTTTCCAGGCCTCAAGCAAATTGCCAGTTTGAAAGCAGCAGAGGAGGAGCAAGGATGCACTGACATCCATCCTCAGTCTTGCTGCCTTCCCAGTGTCCTTGCAGGCCCTGGAATCCTTCCCATTTTCTCCATTTTGCAGATGTGCAGATTGGGTTACTGTGACGGGAAATGAATCCCTCCTCCCCCTGGGCTGACTGAAACCCGTTAGCTGCAGCTGCCTCCGGGAAAGTGACAGAGCCCTCCCTGCAGTCTGCCAGAGAACAAGTGCTTTTCTCAGGATGCCATGGGTGCCAAAACTCAGTGAAACCCTTCTCCCGTCTCTGCTTTCAGTGCCAAGATAGATGCAGGTTTTCAGTGCCAAGATAGATCAAGGTTAAGAATAAATAAAGTATTATTCCTTGGAATCTGATGTGGAAAAAAAAAAAAAAAAGAATAAATAAAAATGAAAGTATCTCAGGAAGTGCTGTTTTCACAGACAAGATTGTCTCTGATGTTTGAACTTGCTGTGTGCCTTTGGAGAGGACGCAGTGACCATCAGTGCTTTTGCGAAGACCCCCAGACCTCTTCCCCCTGCACTGCAGGACTCATGACAAAAATCCATCTCAGTAGGGACCCAAGGAACTCAGGGCACTCTAAGGGTGCTCAGTGTGTGCTAATTTCTTTGTGGACCATGTACTGTTTGGACAGTCCTCCCTTCTCTCCAGGTTTCCCAGCTGCTCTTCTTTTTCCTGCCCCGATGTCTCTTCCCTTGGGCTCAGGCTGAGCTCTTCCAAAAACACTGCTGTCAGCAGGAGAGCAGCAGAGATCTGGCAGGGGTCAGCAATGCTTCCAGTGCCACAGCAGGACTGTGCCAAGCCACATCTGCCTGAACGACACAGCACTGTTACCCCCTCTAACTCTGCTTTTTCAGTCTCCTCTTTCGCTCTGTTGCCCTGGGAAATGGGCAGCAGTTTGTTTGGTGCTGAAGGCAGATGTCGTCCATGAAACTGGAGATCTTAGCCCCGGAGATCCCAGAGGAGCCTTGCTGGAGCCCTCCTTGCCAGTTGAGCAAACATGCTGCATAGCTGGCCGAGGCCAGCTGGAGGGAGGGGAGCGAGTGGGTGGATGGATCCTGGAGTTTTACACTCTTGTTTTTGTTCTCATTTTCATGGCAATAACATCCGCCCTGAGTTTGCTGGGTCAGGGTTTTAGTCTTGCTTTTCAGCATCTAAGATAACGCCTATTCCTCCTGACCTTCACAGGATGTCTTTCTTTTCTCTCATTTTTTGTCTTTCTCTTTCTCCCCTCACCCCCTTTTTTTTTCTTTCTTTTTTTTTTTCTTTGTTAGTTTCCCTCTGTTTTTTTTTTTGCTTTTGTTTTTTTTTAATGATGTGATTTGAATCCATGAGCAGACAGGGAACATCAGCAACAACCCACTGCCCCCCCAGTACCTGGGGTCAAGGCCCTTGCTAATTCTCTGCTTGGTCTAGCTTAACATCTGCTGGTAAACTCCCCCATGGGTTTGCAGAGCTTGGCAGTTTCAGTGCCCTCCCAACCTGGCATCCCTTGGTTCATAATCTTAACAGCTACAAGGCTCACCCTGCATGGAAGTGGTGCTGGTAGCTCGTTGGCCCTTCAATGAGAGTGACTGACAGGTTTGCTTCTTGTGACTGCCTCCCACCCTAGAAGTCCTCCATCAGGCAACCCTGCTGGAACCACTCTCTTGCTGCCTTTTGGACTCTGGAAGGAGTTCTGCCTTTCTAACCCAAAGACCCTGTCTCTGCCAGCCAGACCTCGAGGGTTAATCATTACAACTGATCAGTTCTGGTGCTGCGGGCAGAGCTGCAGATTTCCCATCCCTCACAAAAGCTCCCTGCAGATAACAAAGGTCACAGCCATAGACGTGGCCTTTTCAAACACTTTGCTATGGGACCTCAGAGTGCGAGCTGCCTCCTGTAGTCATCTTGGGTCCTAGTGACCGGGTGGGACAGGGCTGTAACAATGCAATGCAATGTAACGGCGTCAAGTTGCACCGGGGGAGGTTCAGCTTGTCTATCAGGAAATATTCATTCTTTATTAATTTCCTGCGCAGACCAGGGGCAAGGGACGACAAAACCCTCCGCGTGATTAATCGCCCCCTCCGCGTGATTAATCGCCCCCATCGCCCCCTCTCCCCAAACACGACGCGCGGACGGCAGCGCGCACGCGCACTCGCCCTCCCGCGGGGCCGCGCCGCAGTCGCGGGGCCGCGCCGCAGTCACGTGGTCCCTCCCACCGCCCCCTCCCCTCGGGGCGGCCCCGCGGAGCCGGGCGGGCTGCGGGCATGGCGGCGGTGGCGGGCGGTCGTCCTCCGTTCCCTCCGCCGCCTTAGGCGCGGGGCGGC
>VXAB01005074.1:31065-76847 GCA_013399175.1 Odontophorus gujanensis
GCGGGGCCCGGGCGGGTGTCATTGCGGGGCTGCCCGGGCGGAGGTGCGGCGTCCGTGCGGGCTGCCGGGTGCCACGCAGCGCTGTCAGCCGGAGCGGGACGGGCAGCAGCCCGCAGGCAGCGGCCGTGCACGGATCCGCAGGAAACCGCGGGGTCGGCGCGGCAGGAAGCTGGGAAACTGCCGACCCTGCGCTTTTTTTGTGTGTATTTCTTTTTTTGTTTTTCTTTTTCCACGGAATCCGACTCGAGAAGGTTTGTGCTGCGCTGGCCTTTTTCGGTTCTCCTCTAGTTCTTCCCCACGTCCGCCTTTTTTCTTTTTTTTTTTTACGTGCGGCTCTGGGACGCGTAGGGTACGACCCTGTTTCCGAGGAGCGCAGCCCGGTCGGAGCCGGGCGCAGGTGCACCGCTCCCTCGGGCGCTCTCGGGACGCACAACGCGGTTGTCCCGGCGCTCTGCTCTGTCCGCGGTGCCCTCCAGCAGCACGTCCGTCTCCGGAGCACATAGCTTTCCTTTGAGGATTCGAGTCACGAGGAAACGGTTATCTTTTTTTAATTTTCCCTTCTTGTTGTATGCGGGTAGCTGGACTCTTAGCTTATTTGCAGTGTCCCTTTCCCTTGCTTTTTTCTTTCGCAGCTGTTGGGTTCAGATCTCGGTTTTCCTTTTCTGCTCTGTTCCGTGTCCCCTTCTGGCCACAGTGGCAGGAGGTCCTGCTGGGGATCTCCTGGAGAGTTTCCTGGGCGATGCGGGAGTCCCCGAGCAATGTGCTTGCTGCAGTTTGCGTGTCCGATCTCTGCGGGGTGGGCTTCCACAGCACCATCCGAGGAATGGTTTAACTGTTGAACCATCGGCTCTCTTTGGAAAGCTCTCCCTGCTTCGTGGCAGATCCATTGCGGAGAACCTCCCCTGATTTCGTGTGGCGAGGATGAATTGGTTTCATCAAGTCTCCACCTTCCCGTGATGGGCTTCATTCCTTTCCATTGGGTCATTCCTTTGCTCGATACCTCCCCTTCTTGAGTGAAGCCCTTGGAGACCTCCTCATTCTGTAGCAATGTCGCTCTTTGGGTAAGTGATGTGTTTGCTCATCTTGATCTTTCTAAACCTTTTTCTCTGAGTAACCAAAAGTGTCCAGCGAGCAGCCTAACTACAGTGAGTGCTGCGCTGTCTGAACATCGAGCGGTGTGCACCGTGCATGCTCTCTCTTGCACCTAAAAGAGTAGGAGCAGCATAGTCTGGGAGCTCCCGTTGGTTGCAAGTCACTTGATCTGTGTGTCCACATGTGTATATGGTGTTTTTATCAGCAGCTCCAGTGTGTTGAGTAGCTTCAGGTGCGTTATCTTTGTGTGGCAGTGCTGTCTGTCCTTTTCCCTCCCTAAGGCTGTTCCTTTGTGTTATTTCTTATACTTCCAAATGTCATTTATCACTAGAATGAGCTCCTTCTAGATCTTCCCAGTAAAACCAGGTGAATTTAACAGTTCCTTCTGAATCCTTTTCTACATTCCAGCACTGTTGAAGCTCTCTCACTTGTTCTTGCTCTATAAAGAGGTCAGCAAAATCTATGATGCTGACTGCATGTTGCCCTTTCCCAGTTCTGTCCCATTTGTGTGGCAATGCATCACAGATGGTCCCATGATCCTACTTATCCCAGGGGCCAAAGAAATTTCCCTGTCTGCACTTTCACGCTGTTCCCTGTGGTACCTGAGCATCTTTGCAAGAGAAGACAGTGGGCAGACCACACATTCTGCCTCATGGGCAGACATTCAGGCATGTGTTTTCCTCTTGTAATACCCCACCAGCTGCAAAGCCTACCCAGCCTCTCCCTGGCCTGTAGGGTTGAAGTCTGGATCTGCAATGAAGAGGGTCAGGGTCTCTGTAATGCTATGGAATGTGGAAGCTGTACTATTTTTCTCCTTGTTCCTCCTGTGGTTTGGGGAGCAGCGTCCCTGAGTTTAGGCCAATGGAGTGTTTGCTGGAGTACTAAATAAGCCAGCTGTGGCATGTTTCTCTCTGAAAGTGCTCAAGGATGGCACTTGTGGAGTAGCTGTGTTTTGTTATCCTGCTTTGTTCTGAGTTAGATGTCTGAGATGTGCTGTTTGGGAAAGGTGAAACCAGGAGGTGTTATAACTTTGCTTTGCCTACTAATGTTTTTTTGTGTAAAGAATCCTCTAATTGTGAGGCAGTACTTTGCTGTTGAGAAAATAGCCTTTCTTACCAGGAGTGCAGGCAGCTCAGACTGTACTTGATGCAATTATTGAAGATCACCGGATAGCAGAGATTTCCTCCCAGCTCATTACTTTGGACCACTCTCTCTGTTGCTTTTCTGTAAGGAATTCATGTCAAAAGCACAAAGTAATCCAGCAGGGAAGCAAGAGAAAGGGAGGAGAAAAGACCAAGTTTTGAATTTTGTATGTCTGCTCTGCCTTCGGTATTTGCTTAGCGTCTGAGCTACGAAGGACATTAGAACTGAAACTCATGGGTGGATGTTCACCATCTGCATTTGTTCTGATGCATGCATGCTCATACCCACAGCAATTGAATTTGACAAATATCCTTCCTCGGCTGGGCTTGTATTTAAGAGAGGGCTGCACAAGATATCTGGTGAATAGCTTGTTTAACCATGTTCGTGACAATATTTGTGCACGAACAGCTTATTCCAGTTAAATTTCTTAGCTCTTTCAGTCTCTGTTTGAAGAACTGGTTGTGAGAAGATGGTTTGTTTAGGACTTATCTCCTTAGAAATTCTGCTGAGGGCAGACGAGCCCAACCAGGGGGCAGAGGAACTGGTGCTGCTCCGGGACACAAAGCAGGTCCTCTAAGCCAGTTTCTTCATATGCCATCACCCTCCCTGCCCTGCTCCTGTGCCTCTGGGAGCCTGGAAGTATAGCTCACCACTGAATGGCCCGTTTGGTGCAATACTGCTCAGCCTCCCTGAAACGTTGGGAGAACCCAGCCAGGCATGCCTTGCTGTTGCCTCCAAGGCTGATTCTCAACCTGGTGGCTTTGCCAGTCACCCCCATGTAAAGTTTCACTGTGCTGATTCTTTACAGCCAGACCTGTTTTGAGGAAGACAGCCAAGAACAACCAGCTGTGGGATACTGGAAACCACTAATGCCGTCCAAAGGCAGCAAGGAGGAGCCAGAGACTGGATACCAGGACGCAGGCTGTGGGGATGACAGCCAGTCCACTGAGCAGCTCAATGTCTCGCGTCTCCGCAGCTCTTCGGTGGAGATCCGGGAGAAGGGGTCTGAGTTCCTGAGGGAAGAGCTGCACAAAGCACAGAAGGTAAAGCCCAGAGCCTGTGAAAAGGGCTAAGTGTGAAGGTACTGAGGGATGTGGTCTAGAGCAGTCATGGGCATGGGTTGGTTGTTGGGCTAGCTGATCTTAGTGGACTTTCGAACCTTAATTATTCTGTAACACGGAATCTAATTATAAATGAGCAATTTCAACCTGAAAAGCCTGCTACAGTTTGTGGAAGGATGCTTCTGGTGGCATGGAGTGCTGTGATGGGAGACTCAGGCCTGGGATCCGTGCAGAGCTACAGAGGAAGGGGTGATTGGTAGGTGAGACCAGGCAGGCGTCAGCACTGCTGGGGCCTGCTAGGAACTCATGCGTCCCTCTCCAATTTCCTCAACAGGAGCTGAAGCTGAAGGACAAAGAATGTGAGAGACTGTCAAAAGTCAGAGAACAACTGGAGCAAGAACTAGAAGAGTTAACAGCTAGCCTGTTTGAGGTACCACCCTCTTCCTTTTCCCATCATTTCTTAGGCTAAGCTTGCTTCCAGTGCCTTTGAGGTAGGCTTTCTTTGAACTTCCAGCCATACTCGTGTTACCTCCCACAGCTTCCTCCATCCCTGTTGTTTGTTCTCATTTGGAAAGCTGCACAGTGCTGCATGCAGGCCCTCCCAGGGGCTGGTACTTGCTTCTGGGGAGGATTTGCATGCATTCCCTTCCTTTCCTAGCAGCTGTGGGGTGACATAAAGAGCACAGCAGGTTCCATGGTTGCAAACCTAAGTGAAACCAGATGTGGGGATGCCTGGAGCTGTAGGTGAGCGTGACTCCCTGGCCCTCTCCTGTGCCTGCTCTGTAGTCTGAACAGCACTCCTGTATTTTTTTTTTTCTTTTTTTTTCTTTTTTTTGTGTTTTGTTTTGGTTTTGGTTTTGGTTTAGTTACCTTTCTGTTAACATGATTTTTGTCAAGCAGTATCCTGACAAGGTCCCATGATCCCACTTATAAACAGCTTTAATCTCTAGATCTGACTGGCCAGTGAGGAAAGCCAGAGCCCAACTGCACCTGCGAAACACAGGCTGGTGCTGAGTGTAAGGTGAACTTTGAGACAGTTCACCTGGTGCCTTAGGAAGAGTGCTCCAGGAAGTGCTGTGGGGTGGTCTCACTGGGACTGACACTACCCAGCTTGCCCTTCCTGTGGGATGTGCCTTTAAGTGTAGTCCCACCTGAGCTACTGCTCCTGTTGCTGTGCTGCAGCCATGTTCAGAGCAGTGAGGGCTTGCTGCTCCACGGAGGAGGTGGGAACAGAGTGCAAGTTGGGCAAGAACGGCAGGGCAGTGACTGAATGAGCAGCCAGAATGCAGAGCAGTGAGTCTGGATGAGAGTCTGTGCCAGAGACAGTGAGAGTCAGAAACAGTGCAGCAATTAACCAGCAGGTCTGCAGTGGTGGCACATGTCTGAGGTCACACCAGGAAGCTAAGCCAGTGCGTTTGAATGAATTGCAGAAGTATTGGACTACACAACTGTGATCTAGCATGGGTGGGTGCCAACATTAAAACCTTGGCTTTAAAGCATATCCCAAGGGCAAGAGGAGCTGGCCGTGTCTTCTGTTGGTTTTTTTTTTGTTTGTTTTTTTGCAGCACCTCTTACTGTTGGAGAAGATAACCTTGGATTCAGACAGATAAACTGTTATGTTTAGCCAGCTATGCTCCTGGGAAGGGGGTTCAGTCATGGCCCTGACACTGAGAGCCCTTTCCTGGGAAATTCTGAGGGGAAAAACTCTTTGTATGGGAAAAACATCTTTGCATACTCTGTTAGAGTAAAACAATTGGATGTGGCAGTAATGTCTGTCCTCCTGCTTGCTTGCACAGAGCATGAGACATGGCTGAGCTCTGGCTGGCCCTAGTGACTGTATGAGATGGGACTGTCACAGGCAGACTAAAACTCTTTCTGGTCCAGGAAGCACACAAGATGGTGAGAGAAGCAAACACAAAACAGGCGGCGTCAGAGAAGCAGCTGAAGGAGGCATGGGGAAAGGTGAGAACTGTGCTCTCTGTGGCTTGATCTCTTTGCAGAGTTGATGTGGACCTGGCCCAGCCTGGCCATGGTCAGTTTGTTGGCTAGAGGAGGGTGAAGTGCCTGCTCCCTCTCCAGCAGACAGTGACTGAAAGGAAAGAGGCCTTCTTGTCACCCACTGCTGATCTCCTCCTCTTTGAGAAAAGGGTGTCAGAGGAAACAATTAGAAGCAATCTGCTGTTTAATTGTTGCAGCTGTGTGGACAGTACTGATGAGGCTGCATCCCGGGACTGCTGGATTGGTTCCTTCTTGAAAAGTGAAATTACTTCTGGGTTATTGTGTCTAAAAAGAACCTGGGGCTAGATATACTCAGTCTGAGTATCAGTGGGATGGATTCCCAGTTAGTTCTCGTTTTTCTCTTTAAAATTTTGGCTGATGGTGGGCATTTGGGAAAATGAGGAGAAGCCTTCATGAGCGGGCTTGTAGCTGGTTCCCTGCGGCCTTACAGTGTTGGGTGCAGTGCAGCAGATGCTGAAGGTTCTGTTGACTGTTGCTTTGTCTCTCTCAGATCGACATGCTGCAGGCAGAGGTAACAGCTCTGAAGACGCTTGTGATCACATCCACACCTTCCTCTCCAAACTGGGAGCTGCACCCTCAGCTCCAGAGCCCTTCTAAAGCCGTCTTCAGGAAAGGCCATGGGCGAAACAAGAGCACCAGCAGTGCGATTGTCACAGCTGCCAGCCAGAATGTGACCCCAGCACCAGTCAGTCGTGAGTGCAAAGAGGTGGGTGAGGGCTGTTCACTGCACCAGCCTTGGAGCCACTGCTGTTGCTGTGCTTGGGAAGTTTTGCTTGGCTTCTGACTGAGAGAAGCCCTCTGTGCAGTAGTCTGGCTTGTTCCCCAAACTCTTTTTTTTTTTTTTTTGGAACTGTGGCTTCTGTCATGAAGAATTGTTAAGAGAATGTGGATATACCTGGACACTTGGCTTGCATGAGAATGTGTATGCAGAAGGGCAACTGGTGAAATTAATACTTTCACCTGACAGGACCATGCCAGCAACACTGGCAGTGATTTCAGTGGATTTACTTTGTTAACTTCTGTGCAGTTCTCTCATTGCTAGTTTGGATGAAATACTTCAGGTGGTATTGGCTGTAGCTGTTGTCCTGAGGGCTGTGGCAATAACATCTTTAGCTCTGCTCACAGGCAGAGAGGAACAAAGGCTATGTCCAAAAGAAAACCAAAGGAAAATTTAGTTCAGTAACTGCAAAGCCCTGCTATACTTGTTTCTCTCGCTAATCAGAGAACAAACCAGATATTCTGGAAGTTGTAGTCAAATACTTAGTTGGCTACATGCTAATTGGAGGGCTAGAAAGAAAATGGTTTTAATCTTCTAGTGCCCTTTGTGCTTTCCTAATGGTTACCATTCCTCTCAAGTTGTTTAACAGCCCGTAACAGGGGATGGTATGAGGAAACCTGGCATTCAGCTTGGTGCTTTATGGAAAATGTGTCCCATCCTAAATTGTGCCTAGAAGTAGCAGCATTTCTGTTCCCTTATTGCTTCTCAAGCTGAAGTTGAAAGGTGTAGTTTGTGGCCCTGTGATGCCTTGAGCATCATGCTTAGTTCCCTGGAAGAGAAGCCTTCAACCTCTGTCTGTACCTTCTGTATTGTTATGGCTTTTTACCACCCTTTTTTTCCTGTCACTCTAAACATGCTCCTTCACTGTCTGTCTCTCTCTCTTGCCTCAAAGTCTGGGGTGCCTGCTCTCCTCTCTCTGCTCCTTTGTATCATCCCTGGGAAGGCTATCCACTTCACCTATGAGCCAGGCTGGCAGGCACTGGGGGCAGATGCTTCCTCACCCTTGCGGCAGGTAACCATACCAGACAGGATCGGGGAGGGATGGGACCCACCCGACTCTCACACTTTCAATTTTGCAGTTCTAGCTTCCTTTTATGCTAACCTCCATTTTTGTTTTGTTTTCCCGAATTTCTTTTTCCATGTTTTGGCTCTGAAGCTGTCTGCTGGTATGAGGTGAGCAGTCCCCATAGCATACAGCGAGTGCACTAGCTCTCAGACCTTTCCCAGTTTGTTAATTCATGCTTCTTGTATCGTTCACCATGTTTTTGTAGTTCTGTTCCTCCTTTCAGTATCTTTAATGGGATTGCTGGCCTTTTAAGGAGCTGCCCTGCTGGGTTGGTGGCTGGGCTAATGCTGCTGCCTATCATGTCCAGATAGTCTCTCCAGCACTGAAGTATTTCCAATTAGGCAGTGTTAGAGGGAGTAACCTTTCTGCTGGTTGAGAGGTTGGAGCAAGTCCTGAGGAGTAGTAATTCTTGCAAGCCCATCTGTAAAAGGCAGTGAGCAAGCATTGGAATCAGGAAAGCTATTCTTGCTCAGAATTTGACATTCTGCTTGTCTCTGCGTGCCTATGTGATTGCCCAGTATTCCCATTACTTCCTCAACTCCCCAGACACTGGAGTTCTGGAGTTGGAGTGGCCTTTAAAGGGCTGGCATTCTCTGTTATTTGGTCTCACTGGTTGTAGTCCTGCTGATATTAATAGCTTTATATTTTTGTTTTTCTTTCTCCAATTCATCCTTTTCTACAGCAATCCTCTCCTGAGAAAAAATGTTCTGTGTCCTGGGTGTCATTACCACTATACTTTGCCATTCTGCCACTCTCATTGTTTCTGCCATGGGCACTTACTCTGTTCAGCAGTTGTGTGGTGGCTTTCCTTCAGCGATGGTCCTGCTCTGTCCTGGAGGAAGGTGGGAGAGATGGGTCTCTGCAGGTTTCTGGCAGAATATGCCCACTGTGGCTGAATGGGTTTGGCACAGAACTGTGGTCGGGTGAGAGACAAAAGATCCTTGGGGAGAGCCAGCTTCCCTCAGACGCTTCTCTAGATGCCAAACAGATGTTGTATGGTTAGATTACCTGCACCGTAACAGTTAACTTCAGGCATGGTATCTCTCCCTCTACCTACCTTCTCTCTCCTTCTTCTCCTAAACATTTGCTGCAGATCGATTCCATTTTATTTGCCGAGTTCCAGTCCTGGAAGGAATCTCCAACTTTGGATAAATCCTGCTCCTTCCTGGACAGAATTTACAGAGAAGATGTAGGACCTTGCCTGGACTTTACTAAGCAAGAGGTGAGTGCTGGAAACTGAGAACAGAAACTGTCTGGCAACACCTTTAGGGTGGTGGCCTTTGTGCATCAGTATCTGCAATCATTTCTCTTTGCTGCAGCTGTCTGAGCTGGTGCGAGTGGCTGTGGAGCAGAATACACTCACCATTGAGCCTGTTGCTTCCCAGATGCTACCTGTGGTGAAGGTGTCAGCAGAAGACTCTGGTGGGCCAAAGTAAGGAGCCTTTGTTGTGCTTGTCCCCTCTTTGCTGGTGATTGTCTCCCACTGCTTCGTGGAGTTGGCTTAGTCAGGTACCAGGGTGCTGAGTGTTTCTAGCCCAAGAGCAGTGGTAGTTAAGCTTCACTTACTGAACTCTTCACCAGCTGATGTAATTCTTCTCAGGTATACTGCAGTTGAGTGGGGGATAATTTAGAGATGTGTTAGTGTCTTCAATTTGGGTAAGTTTTGTTTTCCTCCTTAAGAGAGAAACTATTTTAATGTTCTCTGAAGGCTTGTGCATAACATAGGGTACAAGGGTTAAGACAGAGCTGCATTATCTCGCACTCTTGTATCTTGTGACCCCTGAGCTCAGCTTGCACTGCTAACATTGCTGGTGCTTCAGGTGGGTTTGTGCCTAGGTCAGAAGAGTTTGCTCCTTGCATGTATATCGTCTTCCCCATCTGGTGCTGTGACTGTGTTTGATGCGACAGACACCTTAAATTGTTCCAAGGAAGAGGAATACTGGCAGGAGTGACATCATCTTGCAGAGTAAGACAGTTACTGAATTCAGTTTCAGCTGAGGCTCTCTCCCTTAGTTCTTCACCTTTCCCTTCAAGCAAAGCGCATTCCAGGCCATGGTGTTCCTGTAATAAATGTTGCTCGTGTACAGGTCTCCTACCACTCTCTTCTGCATTTTTCTCTCATCTCAACAGATTTTTCCCCAAGCGTGTGTTAGGCCTCTGACAGGACCAACCCATCATGTGTTTGTCCTTGCTGTCTTCCTTTTGATTTACTTTTTTTCCCTCTTCACTGTGTGTTCTGGTCACAGATTGTAAAGTAAGTGAAGTATTTATTAGTGGATGAGCAAGGGTGGCTAATCCATTAACAGGTTACTAATTTAGTGTAATTTAGCAGCTTTGAGGCTGGAGCCTAACCTAACTTTTTAACTGTTTGCATTTCCACCCAGACCAGGTGTTAAGGAATCTTGCTCTTGGTAATAAAAGACCCCAAAAGGATTTGATTTGTTCCCTGGATGCAAAATGCAAGGTTTTGTGACACCTTTGGTCATGCTGTGGAGCAGAAAGAAGCAAGCTTGGGTCCCTTCCACCCAAGTTGGTACAGGCTTCAGTGCAGTGCTTTCAGGAGTCTAGGCAGGCAGCGACTGAGCTTGATGGTAGTGAAAAGCAAGCACCAAGATGTTCTCAGAAGCTTTTTGGAACTTCTGCTCCTTTGTGTGTTGTCATCTTCGTGACTCCCAGAGTTACTTTTGCAGCTGAAGAGTGATGTCCCTCTGCCATTCATGAGGTGTTAGACCTCTGAGGAGCCATGCTAATGATGATGCAGCAGCAAATTCTGCTTTACTGCTAAGTGATGGTGAAGGGAATGCTACTGGCTGGTACTGGGAACTGTTTGTACTCAGAATAATGGAAGGAAATGGCAAGAAAATAGTTGTGTGCTGCACCCTTTGCTGGTCACATCTTTTCATGGTCTTCCTGGGAGCTGCGTTGTTTTGAAAAGTGTACTTATTTTCATCACTTTGTCTGAAATCTGTACAATTGTGAGACTGAACTTTTTCCATGCCAGCACAAGAAGGGATTGGCATGTTCTGAGGGACCTCAAACCATATCCAAAACCCCCTGCAGTCAGTGCAAAGTCATTCCACATGGCTTTCAAGTCTGAAATAAGGAAGAGGAGCCTAGCATAAAGGCTGCAATGCAGCTTGTTCTTAGTTCTCAGAATGGGTAGCTGGTGACAGTAGGGTTTGTGCTAGTTGGTGCTGAGAAAGTGTGACGCAAAAACTTCAAGCTTTTTTTGGAATACCTAAGAGCTTGTAGCTCAGAGGCGATTTCATTTAAAATGTAACTCTTGCCTGGTAGTGGTTTTCTTTGAATGTGTTTTCCTGTAGCGTGGCGGACTTGTATGTTTCCCAGTGGCTTGATGTGTGAAGTCCATGCAGGGATGCCTCGAGGGACAACTTGCGTGCTGTGCTGGATATTGAAGACAGGTGTCAAGTCTGGATGAAGTTCAGTGTCTTACCAGCAGGGGGAATGATTATGCTCAAATGCTCCATTATCTGTTTTGAAACCAGGTTTGTTCCCCAGCTGGCACGTTTATATCTCACCAGGAAAACTGAGACACTTGGACAGAACTCCTTCAGCAAAAACCTTGCGTGGAGAAGATGTGCAGAGCCCTGAGGACATAAGTTATACTCTGCTTCGTCCTCACCTCTTTCTGTGGTTCTGCCAAGGATAATGCCTTGGTTTGCCTGATAATTCATGGTACCAGATTTTCAGCTTAAGGTCTCCTAAACTTGCTTCTTATGGACTCTTTCTAGGAGCAAAAGGTTAATTGCCAGTCGTAGTTGGTTTGTTTTTCTTAATGCTCACTGACACTGGTCTGAATTCTGGGCTCCACCCTCCATCTCCTGGGGCTGTACTCTGCTGTGCCATGAGATTGCTTTATAGCCTGATATGTTTTCTTTCTTTTTCTCTGCCTGCAGGAAGTGTGCTCTAAGTGGTCTCCCCAGGACCTGCAAACACCGCATCATGCTGGGGGACTCTGGGAATTACTATTACATTTCACCATCCTGCAGGGCCAGGGTGAGTACTCCTCCTTCCCAGGGTGCCTCGGCCCTCCAAAATTTTCTAGGCCCCGAGGTGGGAGAACTCTTGGTTCAGCTCTCAAACTGACAGAGACCTGTGGGGTTTGAGTTTGTTCTCATCGTTAGGGTGGCTCTTGGTCACAGTGGTAGAGTGGGGATCTCCAGCCTGTCTCTGGGTTACACTCCTTCAGGCTGATGCCTTTTCTTCTTTTTTTTCTTTCCTCTATTCCTCAGATCACAGCAGTGTGCAACTTCTTCACATACATCCGCTATATCCAGCAGGGCTTGGTGAGGCAAGACGGTAAGAGGGGATAGCAGCTGGGTGCAGTGGGGCCTTCGATGGGCCAGTGGGAGCAATTCTTAGGCCTTACTTGGTGTGACAGGAGTGTGGCCAGTTTGGGATACCCTGAACTCACTGAATCTTTGAGAAATGGTTAAATGGCAAAGGGGAGATGTGAACAGGAGGGATGGCTGCACCCATTCCTTGGTCAGCAGTTTCTTGGGAACTATATCCTGAGGCAGAGCTGGTTAAGGGGTGGCCTGCTGGACGCTGTGGTGTGTTTCCTTCCCTCAATTTAGGGGTGAGCCTTGTCAGGCTGCACTGAAAGCATAGTGTAACATGAGGCGGTGTCTAGCTGTGGCTTGCTTACTGACTTTTTCCTGCTTTTTCAATTTTCTTCCCTATTGCCTTTTTACTTTGCAGTGGAGCTGATGTACTGGGAAGTGATGCGACTCCGGAGGGAGATGTCTCTGGCCAAACTTGGGTTTTATCCCAATGAGATGTAAGCAGCGGCCTGAGCATGGAAGAAAACTGCTCCTGTATGAAGGACCCATCAGTTGTGGTCTGCCAAACAGATGAATGCAGTGCCTCTCCAGCAGTGGCCTTGCTACCTTCCCTCCCTCCCTATGCCTGGAGCTGATCATGAAGCAAAAAGCACAAGTTGTACCTTCGACTGTCCCATTCCTCCCACTGTGACTGGAATGCAGCTGCCAAGCTACCCTCTGAGAGCTGGGCTGGTCCTGGCTGCTCGAGGGTGACTGTCTACGGACTGTCCTTTGTGGAGATATGCAGTATATATCCATTAATTTTAAACTTTTGTTTTTATATACAGTCTGCTTTGGCGTAGTCTGAGGCCAACCCTGTGCGAAGCAGGAGTCCTGGGCTCCTTTCTTAGTAAGCAAGTCTTTTGGGACAGATGCTGGTGGTCTGTCTGTCTGTTCCACTTGTTCTTTGGGGTGGAGGGTGCTGAAGCCTGCAAGAGAATTCTTTCTTCCATCTGAGTCACAAGAGGGTTTGGTTTCTGATTTTAGCTTGGCATTTGGTGCTGGGTGCTTGTAATCCAGCCAGGGGAAATGGCTAGGGCTGAGGCCAGAGCTGTGCACCTGGGACCTTTGGGAGAAGGAAACAAGTAGGGAAATTGCATAACTTGCAGCTGGCCACAGCTTGGCTGCATTCAGTGCTGGATATTTTCTCCTGGGCTTGAGAAACTGCTGTTGGCTGTCATAGGGAGATGCAGACTTTGTTAGCACATTACCAAAAGTCCCCCATGGTACTCCTAGATACGAACCTCACCTAAAAACAAATGCCTTTGTTTTGTTCCTACTCTGAGGGTAGCTTTGGGCACTGTTTAGATGGAAACTATGGGTCCTGGACAGGTTCTTTGTGTCTATAAGGTGTCTGTCCATGCTGGGCACAGCCTTGAGGCCCAGAGATTCCTTCTCTGCTATAACACCAGCCTTAGAGATGCACGTCTATTTGGAAAAGCCAGCGTCTCTCAAGCTGCCATCCCCAGTGAGGAAACTTGAGATATTTTTGCACAGATGTGAGGGATGTGGCTGTATGCTTCAAAACATGCTTGGGGGGGATATCTCTGTGGCTTTTAGAAAGCAGAGGCCAGCTGTAGCTCAGGCTTGTCTGTACAGAACTTTACTAACACAGTGTTGTAGCTGATGTAGCCCATTTTTCAGTCAGTGTAGAATCGTCTCAGCCACCTCCCTGGGGCTTTCCATCTCATGTGGCATTTTTGTGCTCTGGGATGTTGCTGTGTTTCTGCTGTCATCATAAATCCTGTATTGGCACAGTGTTGCCAAGAAGCGGGTTGCTGCCCCCCACCCCAAACCATTAGGTTCCTTTTTCTCCTGAGAGATGCAACAATGAGAACTTTCTGTCTTTGCTGAGCTGCTGTGATTATGCCCAGGGGAGGGAAGAACTGAGTCCAGCTCAGATATGGCTGACCTGCGGGTCTTATTTGTTACCACCTTGGTTCTGCTTTTATTCTGAACCACAGAGTGCCTCTAGGAACCCCAGCTGGATGAGTGTATGCATTAGCTGCTCTTCACAGAAGGATTGTATTTCAAATGTGGAGTAAAAGCCTGGAAAATGTATCTTTGGGTAAGAATCTGCATCTGTTTGATTGGTGCCTGCAGACCTGTGTCAATTAGAGATCAGCTTTTGCCATGGAGAAAATAGAAATATCTTTCCCCCAGCTGCAGATTTCAGGTCAGTCCTGTCCCTGGCATTTCTCTTTGTGTCTGTTCCCCCTGATCTTTCAATCTTTTACTTGTCATTCTGTGCCATTAGCTGCTACATTGCAGAGCAGATGTAGCTACATTATAGCACTGGGGATGGGATGATCTCTGTGTAGGAGGTAGTTTGGGAGATTGTTTCCCCTCAGTGTCACTTTGTAAAGCACTTTGAGACAAAAGGAATTGAAGGAATTGATTGTGTAAGGTCGTCTTTAAAAGGATGCATAGAGAACAATTTGAAAATGAATATGAAGTCACTCTGTTAACAACAGGATGGTTGCACCTTTAATAAAGGAAAAATAAACTTTTGCTGGTGGCCTCCTCAAAGGTCTGGCTGCAGTTCTAGGTTGGCTGAGAGGTATGTATGCATGTGCGCATCTGTGTGTGCTCAGCTGCCAAAAGGAAGGTCAAGTTGGGCTGCAGCAGAACACTCTTCTGAGCTGGTGCAGAAACAGCTTATTTTCCCAGTGGATTTCTCGGCTTCCTCCCCTTGTTGAGCTGTGATTGACTCTAATGCTGAGGTGAATGTGTCCTGTGGGGCTCGGGGAGGGCCAAAGGGTAACTCAAGCAGAAAATGCAGCTGCATCCCCACTGGACTCTAGGCTGCCCAGCAGCTGGGATTGATGAGCTCTATGAAGAGAGGCTGAGAGAGCTGGAGTCATGCCTAGAGAAGACCCTGGAGAGACCTTACAGCAGCCTACCAGTACCTAAAGTGAGCCTAAAGAAAAGCTGGGGAGGGACTCTTTATCGGGGAGTGTAGAGAGAGGACCTGGGGGTAATGGCTTTAAACTGAAAGAGGGGAGATTTTTAGTCAGATACTAGGAAGATCTTCAGTATGAGGGTGGTAATACCTCAGCTCAGGCTGCCCAGAGGGTGTCTATCCCTGGAGCTGCCCAAAGCCAGGTTGAGTTTGAGCAACTGCGGTCTGGGCAGCCTGGTCTGCTGGGTGGCAACCAGCCCATGGTGAGACTGGGTGGACTTTAAGGTCCTTTCCAACCCTAGCCATTCTATGATTCAGTGAAATTACCTAGAGAAAGAAACACCACTCAAGAATTCATTTGGGAATGTAAAGCAGCCTCTGCTCTGGTCCACCCTGAGGCCACTCTTTGCCCCCTCTTCTGCGTTGTAGGAGAGAATTCAGGTTCCAGCAGACATGAGGACCACCATCGGCATTGCCTTGAAGGGCTGCAAGGCGGGAAAACAGAAGATCTGTGGGGAAAGAAACAGAGGTACCGCCAGCACAGAAAACAGCATTAGGCCTCATGATGGTGGTTCTCATGGGACCTGTTGTCACTAGTGCCCTGTGTTCTCCCTGTCCAGCACCACTAGAGGGCACAGGCACACCGGGCATGGGTGCCCCGCTGTCCATCCCGCCCTTCACCCTGTGTTCAAGGTTACTCCAGGTTTGCAGAGGACTGTGAATCCGGCAGTCTGTACACGGTGGGTCAGGCCGCCCCCTAAGCATGTCGAGATGAGTGTTTCTGGGAACCAACAAAGGAGGCCTTTCAGGTGCAGACAAGGGAAGGGGAGGAGAAGAGCAGATGGCCTCTAAATTGCCCCCTACCTCTGCTATTCCAAAGCTTTTATGATGGCTAGCCACCCTCCTTTATGACAAATATATCAGAACCATCGGCCATGGGAAAATTCCTGTCATTTTGGAAGTTTGTGGAATGCGGCCTTGCCAGGAAGAAGTCAATAACTACTCTGAAGCTACACGTGACACTGAGGCCCAGGTTGGGCAGCTCTGCCAAGTCAGCATGGTCCTTATAGGAGCAGCCGCTGTGGTGCCACCGGTGCTGGAAGCCAAAAGGTCAGATCTGCTGTTTATCGTGTCAATATTTCCATTTGATTGAGGGCTACTGGATTGAGCTGAAAGGAACTGAACATTGACTTTAGCTCACCTGTTGAGATGAGGTGGACTTTGTGCTGGCTGACAAAACATCTGTGGGACCATCAGGAACCAAAACAGGCCCTCAGTGGGGTGATTTCTCAGGTTGTAGGAGAGAAGTCAGACAGCAGAGTGCATTCCAGCCCTACTTGCTCTGTGGCTCTAATGATACCCTTTGGATTTTGGTCACCAGTTAAGTGCTACAGTTGCATTCCTTTGACTTGTGGTCCAGCAGAAGGCTTGGTGTGCTGTTATGTGCTTTGTGGCGAGGTCAGAGCTCAGAGGACAGAGCGGGACTAGCAGGGCTGATGTGAGCCCTGTCAGACAGGCATGGTGGTAGACAAGGACAGCTCTTTGTCCTTAGTTGCCCTGGCTTGCTGTTCTAATTCTCCTCTGCTAATCAGCTCAGGGTCAGCTTAAGATGCCACACAACAATGGGCACGTATGTCAGTTTCAACTGAAAGACCTTTGCTCTTTCTGCACGGAAATGATTTGTCCATTGCCTTCAATGACTTTTCCATTTGTCAGGCTGCTTGCTGAATGCCATGATAAGAAATGAGGCACAAATTAAACTTTCTGTCAAACAGATGGTAGCACAGTGAGAATGGCAAATAACGTTTCAGTGGGAATTGCAGCAGTGCCCAACAGTCCCATGAGTAGCTGATAAGTGTGCTTTTAGGCAGGCTAAATGTTAGGACAGCCTGTAAGCCTGACAGACTGCAGGAGGAATAAACACTCGTATGCATCTGGGAGCTGTAAGAAATTTAGAGAAAAATAAGAGATTTAGATTGGATATAAGGAAGAAGTTTTTTACAGTAAGGGAGGTGAGGTGCAGGGATGAGTCCAGAACTCATCCATCACAGTGTGTGTGCTACCACACTGTGACTTTTCCCTCCACATCAATGTCATTTACCGACAAATCTTAGAGGAGCATATTTGTGAAAGCCTTTCTGAAATTTGGGTATTTTCATAAAACGTTTCAGTAGAACTTTTAAAGTTGTCCTGACTTTTTCCTTGGGAGTTAGTTATGGAGACATAACATAAAGGAAATTGCTTCTTAATCTCTCTTCCTCTTTCTGTGTGCAATTCAGTTTCATGCCCCAGAGTAACCTGATGCAACATGTTTTTGCTTCTTATTGAGGGATTTCTACTCACGCAGACAGAGTTGATAATGAGTTGGAAAAAAAGAAAAGAAGAAAACAGTATTTCTTTTGCTGTTCCCCCTTTTTTTTCATGGACCAGGATCAACAGCAATGAACTTTGGTCTTGCAGCACTTGAAAGTATCACTGAAAATTGTGGGTTTTTTTTTTTTTTTTTTTTTTTTTTTTGTGGTAAGACATTTGAAACAAACTTCACCACCTCAACCTGAAAAATGAAACAAAATGACTGATCAACCTAACAAAAAAAGCACCCCAAATCCAAGCTCGTTCTAGCTTAAACAAATAGCACAAACAGAGGTCAAAGGGTCTGACATTTAAATGGGAAATTAAGGAAACAGAACATAGGGGAGGAGAGGTTACTTGTCCAACCAAGATCAGTGGTGGTTTCATGCTGCAGTATTAAAGCCCAGACATTTTGCTTTCAGGCAAATTGTTGATTTTTGCAGGAATGTGAAAGGTGCAGTGCTGCTGGAATGAATGAATCTAGACCCATGGACAGAGACTCTGGCTTTGTGCTGTCCATGATGACAATAGTACAAAGTCACAGAAAAGGCAGTGCTGTATGGTTCCTCTGTCTTACATAAGACTACTCAACAGATCTGAATAATAACCGAAGTAAGTTAAATTAACCAGACAAGAAAAACAGCTACGCCCATTTCAGCGTGGACATGTGCAAGCGCAAGCAATTACTGTGATTAACCTTCTCATAGTCACATAAATTCAGCACCTGGCCAATAGGATGCACATGTGTCTGTACTAAGGATTTTGCTCCAGGCAAGTGTTGTGCTCTGGGTGAAGATCCTTTCCATTTGCCTTTTTCTCAATCATTTCCCAGAAGTCTTAAGTTTCTCCTTGGTCGTCTTAGTCTTTTTTGGCTTGACCTGAGCTGCATCTGACATTCAGACATTTGTTGTTACTGCTGGGTGGGAGAGCTCCGCTACAAAATCACACCATCTTTAAGTCAAAAGTCACCATTCACATCAGTGGAGCTTCCTCACCTTTGCAATCAAGCGATCTCTGCAGGGGTCAGAAGGAGTCCATTCTTCCAATGAGCGCAGAAAAACATTGAAGACATAAAGTTGGATATTATTAATGTTACAGTTCTATTTTATATTGCTGTGTACACACAGCAATTGTTACCATAAGGATTTATGTGTCAGATGGATAATCAGGAGCTTCACATATTGATGTTTCAGGAGACAAGCTTAGTTTTCCATACAAGTGACACTATTGCCATTTTACATTATATTTAATGGGAAAAGAGAAGTACGTAGTAAATACATTGAAGCTATTTTTCAATATCTTTGGATTACTGGACTAATATCACTAAGATTTTCCTATAAACTCATGTAGAAGTGGGTGTCTGCAGTCTTTGTTCAGGATTACAGCAGATTGTTTTTAAGTTAAACTTTTTATGTGACTCACGTTCTCAGCTTGAGCACGCTGCTGTTGCCAAAGGGAATGAAGTGGATTTAGACAATTCATGAATCAGTTCATAAGCCATGTAGGGAAGATTCTGTCGTAGAAAAGTTCGTTCACCTGTACTACAATCTCAGGTGTATTCAGGTTCAATATATTTCTCACTCAGAAAAAAAGAAAAAAGGAAAAAAAAAAAAGAGGTTATCCTCTTATTGGTGTAATTATTCTCATGTTGTTTCTGGTCAGTATTTGTCCACACCCATCTTAAATTTGTCAGCAAGTGGAATGTGAGAATATTAACCTCTGTACACAAATGGGAACTTTTGTAATGATCTCTTCTTCCCTCTGCCATTCATTCATCTGCATGGTAAGGGTTCCACCTCAGCAAGATGCTGAGCAGCATGACTGACTCCATGCTCTGAAAGCCCTTCTCCTCTCCTCCTCCTCTCCATTGGAGGGGGCTTTTTATTTAGTTAGAGTTCTGCAAAATGTTGCTGCTAGAACACCCTGGGGCTCAGGCTCTGGCTGAGATGATGAGCCTTCAGCTAAATTATGGGATTTTGCCAGTGCCAGGGGATTACAGTGCATCTGAAAACACACACTTGCAATGGAAAAGCACTTCTGATTGCTAAACAACTGGTATGTCTCAAAATGTCTTCCTGAAGAAGGGAAAGAACCCTCTTGACTCTGAAGCCCCAGTATGAGAAATTTCCAGGATGGTGGAATTATTGCGTAGAGTTTCTTGCCACCACTGTACGACGTAAAGGAAAGTTGTGTGATGACAAACAGCTCTGTCCTATGGCATTGTTGGATATATCATGGGTGGATGATTCACTTTCCAGCTTGCCTTTGAGTTCTGGAGTTTTGCATTTTTCCCTTATTACTTCTGATAATGCAGCTTTCAAGCAGATGATGGTTCTCTGTCCAGAGTTGTATGCTGTTTTCTGAGATATCTGGAATTCAGCCTTTACAGAATAACCAAAAAGAGATTTTTTAAAGCAATATTGCTAATGGATGAGGGCTTCTTTTTAGATCTTGCCAATTACAAATCTCCCTATTCTTAGGTCACTAAGCAGTTTAAAATAGAGTTGAATAGAGCACTGAGTAAAATCAGGAAGTGTTTTTGTATGATTGTCATACATGATTTGGGTGTAGGCATCTTAATCCAGGACATGAGCTCAGAATGGCTGGGCCCTTGTTTCCCTTCAAGCTATATTACGTTGGGATGCTTGGGGGTTCTGGGAACAGCTGTACCAAGAAGGAAAGGGAAGTGATATATCAATTTGCAATATTTCATTCTTTTTTTTGTGTGTGTAAGAGCTTCAATTTGTATTAAGAGAATGTGTTTATTTTAGGATCAAATAGAAGTCCTAATTATGAGGCAAGGTAGGGTCATTTTCCCTTTTGAGTTCTATGACTTCTCATATAATGCTTTCTGTGCAGAATTAGTTTACCTATGAAGCAATTAATGTGTACTCTGGAAAACTTTGTTGATAGAAAATAGCAGATAACCAAACACTGTCCTTCCCTGACTTTGTGTTGTAAGATCTAGGTCAGCCTATGTGATTCCTACTCATTGTCTCTGTCTTCTGTGTGCTTCTGCGTCTGCCAATGCAGCTGAGGTGGGTTTATCTGCAAGGACAGGCTCCCAGCTCCATTAAATGACATTGTGTGGAAGCCTCTGGGCTATCTAAAACCCACTGACTCCGTTGGACCACACTGCCCACTAAAACAGCCACTGGCAAGCTGCCTACTGCACCACTGGGAGAGCCATTAATGGGCAGAAAAACTGAGTTTTGACAAACTGTAGGAAGCTTCTACAGAAGTTTCTGTATCCATGTTGATCTTACCTGCCTCCTAGAAGTGCCTGGAGACTGAGTTTGAACATTTGGGCCAATCTTTTTACATGGAAAAACTTCTTTTGGTGGTGGTTTCCAAGGCAAGGGTAAACACTGCTATTGTTCTGGGATTTGTGAAGGCTGCGAAGACATATCTCTGTTGTCAGTGCCATATAAGTCATTTCACCCCACACAGTGGAAAAGGGATTTTCCACTGAGACACTGCCATGACTCTGGATGTGGCTGAAGAAAACACAGAAAGCGTTTTTATGGTCAACAAATAGTTATGATTTTAATGAGCAACAGAATACACTGGAAAAAAAATATTTTGAGTTTTATTGATTTTTTTGTTTGTTTGTTTTTTGAAGAATTAAATAAAAGGAGCTGTCCTATAAGGAATGCAGTTCTGATGTTTTAATAATTCCTAAGGAACACTTGAAATGTTAGGAGTCAGTTAGAGGGCTTTCTTAGGAAAGCTTCTGCCGAGACATGGCTGCTTTTAACCTGCCTTGTGAGGGCTGGTTTCTTCTCACTTTGTGGGCATCTGTGCAAAACCAGTGTCCCTACCTCAGCTGTTGGCCAATCAGAGACTAGCAATTAATGGGGGAATGTGAGGCACCTGCTTTCAAGAGGCCTTTTCTTCTCTGTCCCCCTCCTTAGTATTTGTCTTTCCACTCTGCCTGTTTCCTTTCTGTGTTTCTCTCAGCTTTGTGCTACTCCTTTCAAAACATGTGCACATCTCTCTCTTGCCCAGAGTTGATGCCTTTCTCTTCTAAACAACTCTGCATATGCTGCTCCTCCAACTTCAGTGACAATCCCTGCTAGTGTGACTGAAGAGAAGCAAGCCAGCCCTCTGCTGCTTATTCCTCCATCATCTGAACGAAACAAACGCTGTTTCCAACTTGCAACCTCTGTACGTTGCCAGGTGTTCATATAGCCAATGATGTGGTTCAGGTGAGTTTGTCTGCAAGCCCTGGCAGGCTCCAGGCATGTTTGAGAGATTTTTGGTGTGTATTTGCAATGCAAATTGCCTTTGTGAAGAGCAAAAATGCATGAGTTTTCACCTCGTTCTGTTTCACAGGAACTAATTAGCTTTGGTCTTCAGAATGCTGGAGCAAAACTGTGCACAGATGTCAATGTTTATATAATTTTGATGGCTAATTGAAACCTACAAAGGGAAGATTTTTGCTCTGGGAACAGAGCTCAGAAAGGTCACGTGAACTTTGCATCCTTTGGTGGGCTAAGTTTGCAATTTTACTGAAGCTTCTGGAACATCTGTATTTCAGATTTCACTTTGATGCTACCGATCATTTAACATGATAGATTTCACCAGATTTTCAGGGCTCTTTGCCAGGGCTATGTTTGACTGAGTTAATGGGTGGAGAACTTAAACATTAAGCTGCATGTGAAACAGTTGGTGTCCCAAGATGGTGGGCTGGGATTTTTTTTTGGAGGGAAAGAGAGAAAATACATGAGTAAGGCTGTCAGTGAGGCTTTGCCTGGGAAGGTAACCAGCTTCTTGCATTTTCACAAGACAAATTTTCAGAACATATAAGCACAACAATTAAAAGAATGCACTACAAGGGTCTGGTGACCTGTTCTTTGCAAAAAGAGACCTTTATATCTTGCAGCAGCAAGAACAGCACACGATGCTTGGAAGTCGCTTCTTACAGTAGCATTACACAGGTTTTATTTCTGGACTCAAGCAGCTGCACAATTTGTATGAAAATGAGAGTTTTCAAGGGTCTAAAAGAGGAAGTCGTTGGAAAACAGCTAAATATTAAGATCTCTTCTGTCTCTTCTTTCTTCCATTTGATATTTTGTGCTAAGGTCTTGGAAAGAAAAATGCCTGTTTGAGCAGTTGAAACCAGATGGACATATTAAGGCATTCTTAGTAGTGTTGCTCAGAATTCTGGACTAGCCCATTACTACCTGTTTGAGGAGTTACAGCTTCCAGAAGGACATCACTGCTTGTGCTATTAGAAATCAACTATAAAAAATTGCTCACATTCTGTTCAAGCTTCAAATAACCTGGAGTAACTTTTAATCTTAACAATTCATTGTGATATTCAGGTGAGGGGTGAGCAAGAACTTGAAAATAAGCCCTTCATAAATCTGAAGTATTAGTAGCTAGGTTAAGTTACAGTCCTACCTATGAATTTCCTGTCTGCAAGCATAGAAATCTCATCCAATTTTCCATAGTGGGAGGTGACAATACATATTTTCTGGAAGTGTATAGCCACAGCTCTGGAGTTGTTTCTGCATGCAGAACCTTGCTGATTTTTGTGAGATTTTATTGGCATTGACGGTTTGAAAGTTAGGATCCAATTTCAGTGTTGTGCAATGCAATAAGTGCAAAGTCATTGCCTAAAAACTAGAGCATCCCTTTTGTTCTAGGAAATGTGTTTAGAGCTGGGGAAAGCTGTTGGAACCAAGCACTGCTGTTGAAACTATGGCTCTTTATTGTAGAGAATCTGTCTCTTCCACTGTATTACAGGTTAATCCACAGGGTTTGATTTACCTGGGGTGGGCTTGCAATCAGGTTGCATGGAAGCAATCTGGAAGCTGTTCAGCTATATCCTCCGGTTAAACCATTCATGGGTTTTATCTATCTGATACCATACAGGGAATAGAGTTTGAAGGAAATTGTAAGACGTTTTAATGGGAGGTTTCACATCACCATCACAGCCTGGTCAGTTCTGCCTTCAGTCACCTCCCCATAGGGCCTGGGGTCAGGCTGAGTGGTTAGGGAGCTCCTCCTCCTCCAGAATGAACCCATTTTCTTTGCTGATCTGTCTCAGGAGCAGGGCACACATCTCACGCCTTTGGCAAGAGAAGCAGCCCTGGTTTCTGCTGGGCATGTGTGGACAGGCAGAACTGGGTGTTGCTGAAGCTCTGCTCAGGTGAAAAAACCATTTGTGGTTACACAGTATTGATGGTCAATTAGTATGCTTTGCTTATGGGCAGAACTGAAAGCCACAGCATATGGCTGCCGGGCCCCGTGGGGTGAGGTTCCTGCAGCAGAGCTGACATGGATGTCCTAGTATTGTCCTTGGGCTTGCTGAAGTCTAACAAGTTGTGTGTGAATCAGGGGCTTGTGCTTTAGTCAGAGTGAGAATGAGTGAATAGAGAGGAGACGATGGAGTGCTAAATGTCTCCTTTTTAGATGCTTCTCTCTGTTGTCTCCCACCCATCCGTTTGTGCTTGGGTCTTGTTCTCTGAAGGCTGTGCCAAGTGTATTTTACATCTGTCTAGATGTAACAGGTTGCCTGAGCTCACACCAGTAGCAGTTTACAAGACAGGAAACTCCCCTCAAACTGTGCACATAGAAATAGACTGAATTCTGATAGTAAAAGACACATATGTGATCACCCTCCTCACCCCCATCCCTCCTTGTGACTCACACCTCCCCATTAAGACTCATGTTCACTTGTAGAGGTAAGCATCCAGCCATAAATCTCCAGATTTCTTTAGTGACCTGGGGAAAGAAAATGGACAGAGGTTTGTTTGGCTCGTGAACTTGAGTCATTCTGTTCCTACAAAGCAGAACTCTTGTTACTGAATCTAAGCATGAACCCCACAAAATGTCCTTCTTCAGAATACTGCAGGAGCTGCCTATTTTGCTCTTTGGTCTCCGAAAGTGACCAGTCGAAGTACTTTGATAGAAGTGCTCCAGTTGCAGAAGCAGCTTAGGGGGACACCAATTCTGCCCACCCAAAATGATGTAGTGAAGTATCTCCCCATTCCTATGCCAGTTGTAATCTGGCATTGGCCCACTACATCTGTGGGGCTGTGTGGTTGTGCCATTTCTGCTAAAGCAACATTTCTGCAGGTATTTCTTGGGCTGCGATGTGAAGGTTATCACCCTAGTGACACCAGATTACAAAAATACTATTTCTCAAAGGTCTATAGTGTCCTGAATTCCCTGTAGTAGAAATGCTAGGATGCTTGTGTAACAGTGAATTGCAAGCTGCTGATGGTATTAAAAGAACCTTACCCAACTATGTCTACAAATGCTTTTCCAAGAGACTTCTCTTCATATTGGACTCCGTACTTGGCACATAATGACTTCACCAAAGGTTTGATTTTCCAGAAATTGTGCCGTGGCATTGTTGGGAACAGGCTTGAATAGAGAAAGAGAAAACAAATCTGAGAAAACTCTAGAGACTAACCCCAAGGGATGGACATCTCCATCTACCTTCTCATAGGGACCAGTTATTAAAGCCTCTTGAGCTGTACCAGTAGACAAAAGAAAGCGAGGTAGAGAGAGATCCATGCCTTACAGTACTCTGTTTCAATTGTGAAAACAGAATACACTGATTCTCCTGCTGTTCTGTCAGGCCTCAGAACAAAGCTGTGTTCAAGAGAGACAATGGAAGTCAGTTTATGCAGGAAAGGATGCTATAAGTGCAATGCAAAAGAAGCAGGAGAGAGGAAGCAGCCCTGCTCTGCTGAGATAGCTACCCATTTTCTTTGGGTAGTACTAATTGTTTCTTGCCAAACTGAATTATCATTGTCCCTGTTTTCTATCTCATGGAACACAGAAGCAGGTAAAGAATTTGGGATTGCCTTGCTCTATACTGTTCAGAGGGGATATCCTAAGCTGACTTACAAACCAGTCAGCTTTACTCTAAATGTACTGACAACAGACTGCCCTGGTTTTAACACCCTTCCTGAAATCTGCTATCAGCAGTACGTACAGTCCCACACAACTGTCTCCGGCCATAAAACACTGAAGCCCTTTTATTTAGGAAGAGGAAATTTCTTAAATGTACCCTAAGACAACTTCTTCAGCTTTGGTATCCAAATCCATAGCATTTGTATCTTGTAGTTTTGTACCAATGACTTAACTAAAACACAAAGTAAAATTGTGGGAGTAAAAGTTGAAGTATCAGGTAGCATGAGAGAAAGATGCTGTGGCCTATAGTGACAATGACCCCCTTGCAGTTTGGGACTGACTTTGCTTGGAATATGGTAGTGCTCCAAAGGAGAAGTGGACATCTCTGAATAGAGAGCCACCCTCCAAAAAAGAACCACTGGGATTATCAGTGTCTTCCACAGGCTGAGAGAACAGGGTTTGTTTAGCCTGGAGGAAAGCAGAGCTCAGGGAGACCTCATCACTGTGTTCCTGTATTTAAAGGGTGGCTACACAGAAGATGGAGACTCCTTTTACAGGGCACCACGTGGGAAGGACAAGGGGCAATGGGCACAGATTGCACAGGAAGAGACTCCAATTGGACATAAGAGGAAAATCTTTCAGTATGAAAACAATCAATCACTGGAATAATTTCCCTGGGGATGGGGTGGGCTCAACGCTTGAGATTCTTAGGGTTTGACAAGAGAAGGTATTAGGCAATCTTGTGTAGGGCCTGCTTTTACCATGAAAATTTGGATCAGGTAATCTGTGATCCCCTCCAACCTGGGCTTCTCTGGGATTCTGTCTTATCTCGCACATATGTTTTCAGCAGACTATCCCTGGCCACAAGTCCAATGTTGTGACAACCTGATAATGGCCAAATGATACTGGGTCCATACTCACTGGTGCTCAATTTGAAAGTTCAGATGCCCGGTAAACCAGTCGTTGAAAAAGGACTGTTCAATATTGCAGGTGGCTGCCAGCTGTGGAGGCAAGAAAGCAGTTGTGAATGTTAGTGACCCTCATAGCTGTGAATCAGTCACCCTAAAATCAGCACAAAGCTCCTCTTGCCTGTGGCAGGAGCTGGAGAATAATAAATGTCTTCCTCTACTATGAGTAGTCATTTATGTAGGTTGCCTTTCTGAGATTGCTGACTGCAGCTTAGGAAGCTTTAATCCTCAGGGCGAGGGCTTGCTATCAGCTGCTGTGCTGACAATGCCACACAGGTTTAAACAGTGATCAAGGAACAACGCAGGGAGATAGTCATGTTTGGTGACATATCAGCCCAAGGACAGGGTCCTAAATCTCAGCCTATCTAGCTGGAGACCAGATGGTTAACAACAGTATCAGGATGGGAAACTGGAGAAGAAAATACCATGGATGCAGGAAGCCTACTTTTATTCCCAACTAGCTGTTGTCCAGTATGCCTGTGCTTCTCTCAGTTCAGTTATACAGAATTCATACAGTCAGTGCCAAAGTTGCTGTGATTATCCTCTAGATCTGAATGAGACTTGGATCACCACAAATAAAGGGTGTGAATTTGTCTGACCTAGCGCTCAAGAGATTTATATGTAGAAAGCAGTACATCTTCATTGCAGACCTTATTCCATTAGAAAACTGCAAACTTTAAAAATACACTAAGTTCCTTCTTCAACTGGAGTTGATGTGTTTTCAGCACAGGGGATAGCACGTTGGTTTGAAGTATCATTTAGCATCAGTACATGAATTTCCATTGAGGGATTTATTTGCTCATATGTGTATGCCTATATATGCCATGTGTGCACCTGATACTGCCTCAGATCCGAAGAAATGAAATATAACCTTCTGACTATCAAACTCAATACAGAAGTGTGGACTTCCATACCTTGAATGAGCACCACTGACTTTGGGGAAAACAAATAGTGGGAATCAGTAGATAGTTGGACTAGATGATCTTAGATGTCTTTTCCATCCTTAATGATACTGTAATTCTAAAATCTTTATTATTGGATTATTTGGTACTTATTTATTTTGGATTATTTGTTAATCCAGCCACTCCTTGAGTATATTTCTAATCCAGTTTGGAGTGAGTGGAATCAGAGGTATTCTTTTCCCTCCCCATTACCTGAGAGCTAAGCCAGTCTTTGTGCTTCTCACAATCAATTTCCATTGGAATGTGATTCATCTGAGTGACCCACACAAACCAGTGGCTCTCCAGAAACCTTCAGAAACATAGAGACAAAACAAAAAACAATTTATATTGCTGACCAGGTTCTGAGGTAAACAGATGGTGTTTGCAGGGCAGCAGGACTTACTGCACATGAGAAAAATATTTCCCCAAGATACAAAACTAAATGCCTTTTCCTATTGAAACCATAGAGAATCACTTCTGCAATGAATTTCTCTTTCTCTCTTTATGCTTTGGGACTAATGCAACTATCCTTCTCCTTCCTCAGAAGTGGATAAATCTTTCATGCTAATTTTGCCTTTCTCTAAATAAAGATGTAATATTGAAGAGAACCAATAGGAAAAATTTCTTCTCCAAATAGCAGTGCTGCACTGGCACAAGCTGCCCAGGGTGGTGGTGGAGTCACCATCCTGGGGATGTTCAAGAACTGTAGAGATGTGGCACTGAGGGATGTGTTCAGTGGGATGGGCTGGTGGTTGGACTTGGCGATCTTAGAGGTCTTTTTCAGCCTTAATGGTTCTGTTATTCTATAATTCAACTGCTCGAGAAAAAGAAGCCACAATTTAGAAATTCTGAGTTGATTCTCTTTCCAAGTGCTTGCTGGATATACAACAGTTCCAAAGTCCACCCGCTTAGCGGTGTTAACATTTTGGTTGTCTGATTTAGCACTCTGGGGCTCCCAGTTTCTCTTTGTTCTCTCTGTAACTCTACCATCATTCTGAATTCTGAACTTGAGATTGGCTTGTTTATTGCCAGTGGTGTAAACTACAATTTTATCCCCTGGAGAACAGTCTACAGAAATGCACTTCTATTTATCCAACGAAGAAACGCCCTTCTGTTTACCCAAAGCTTTTTCACTATGCTGAGACTGAGATGTATGTTGCCAAGCAGTTGTTCAGAGGCATCCTTTTTCAGAAAACAAGCTTGTAGTCTAGAAAAACCAGATGATCTGATGCTCTGCTTTCACCAGTAATTTCAGCAATCACTGTAATGGATCCAGCAGTAATTTCATAAAATCACTCACTGGGGTAAGCTAATTAAACAGAGCTGTCTCAGAGCTGTTTGGAAGCCTGGATTTTGATCATTTGTTTTTCCAGTATTTTCATCTGTCCTACAGAGGATGAATAAGACTGTTCTAATTAGCTGACACTTGACATCAACAGTCTCAACTTTTTACTCATATATCTGGGATCAAAACAAAATGAAATATTTTTATTTAACTTCATGCTTTACATCTTTAAATCGAGAGTGGTGAGCCTCATTGAATATCCTTATTGCTCTGAGCTATGGGAGAGCTGACTACAATGATGCATTGTTCTCTAAATCTCCCAGGGCTCTTCTTTTACTGACTCGAGTATAACAGAACTATAGTAACAGGGAACCACCTCCTGCTGAACCTTCATGAGGGACTGGAAACAATTCTGCAAGGGGAATACTCTTCATCTTGTATTTTCAGCTTGATCAAAATACAAAATTTTTTGGAGATACTAGGTCAATTCTTGTCAGTTGTTGAATCCAGATAAAAATTTTGGCTACCCATTTACACAGATGTCTGTCTTTTGAAGTTTATAGTAAAAAAAAAAAAAAAAACAGGACCAAAGTGCTCTGTAGCTGTGAAAACTTAAATCATGAGCAGTGATGTTACGTTTTCTGGAGGCGAGACTTCAGATTTAGTGAAGGATTTTGCATATCTGTTGTCATTTCTTTTCACTTAAAAGACATGGGTTTTTTAGAATATGTTTTTCACTCTGATGAAATGTTTTCCTAAAACTTATGCTGACTGTGGGACTAAATGCCATCCTTTGGTATTAGCCAGAGAGCTGCAGATACTACATGCAAAACAGGAATACAAATTCAGTGCTACCATCTGGAATAGTGTAATCATGCAGTGAGTAAGCTTCTTGACCCTGCCATGTCTGATTCATTTTGGCAACCCATGATTGTAGATCATGTTTTCAGACCTCTCAATGAACTTTCCACCCATCTATCATACAGCAATAATCAAGAGCAGCTCCTCATGGGGCTTGGTAAAAATAAAGGGACAGAAGACCAGTCAGACTCAAGACACACAAGAACTTCTGCATCGTTGTAAGGAGCACTGAGAGGTAGTTTTGGAGTGGTCTACCAGAACATAGGGGTGTAGGAGCACTGATCTGTGGTGTGAAACAAATTTCTGAGGCACTGACCTCCGTGTAGAAGCAACGATGTGCATGTGTAGTGTACAGGCCATGAGCTATTCAGCATGGGAGAAGTGAGGAGCATTACCATTCTGGTTCTCAGGAGGGCTCACGAGGCACCTTCCAAGTGAGCTGGGAAGAGTTTGGCCTGAGGCACTATGGAAAGGTCCGGCCTTGGACAGTGTGGAAAGTATATAAATGTTGGGATTGGGTGATGTGTGAGAATGGGGTCTGAGGAAAGGAACAAGAATCCTGGCTGAACCATCTGAAGGGCTGAGGAAGGTCCCGAGCACCAGAACCACCTCTGCTGTGAGGGGGTAGAACTGGGAAATGATGGGAAGTAAGCAAAGTGGTAGGAATACCCAAGAAAATAATACACAGTGTGGTAAACGACTGCAGAGAACCTAAGTGAGGAAGGCCTGTGGGCCACAGCAGAGCTGGAGCCTGGGTAGCCCAAGACTGGTGGTTCTTTATCTCCTACCTGACAAACATGAGGAGAGACAGGGATCCCAGAGTGCCATAGAATGGGATGTATGTGATGAAATAGCGCATGTAGTAGCTGATGGCCCAGGCCAGGTCCTACAGGAAGAGAAAACGAGGTACCTCTTAGCTTATTTCATACAATGTGGTTCTGCTGGTAACATTAGGAACATTAGATCATCAGTACAGTAAAGTGCAATCCCTTCCCGCCCACCCTCTGCCAGGTCTTTTGTGCTGGAGAGACCATTGGCCTCTCTCCCTGCTCAAGTTGCAGACCCCACAGAGACTGAGGGAATGTGTCACTCACCGCCCAGAACCTGCGCTTGATCATGGTTGAGATGATTTGGATTTGGAAATACACGGGGATGAGCAGAGGTGGGAAGACTGCAAAGCAAACGGAAATGTTTCGGGCATCAGAGAGGCAGAAAAGTGCGTGACATGAGAGCGAGCTGGTGACTGAGGAACTCTTTTTGGGGAAGTCTGCCTAGCACTGGTAAAAGAAGTGATGTGCTGGTGACAGGGACAGGTGACTTCTCTGTGAAGGAGGCTCTGGTTCACACCTGTTCATCTAGACTTCTCACATGCAGGTATTCCATTGAGCCTCTCACACAGAGATTAGTTCCCAGTCCCAACTGCTTGCTTTACTTCCTATAGACATGCTGGTAATGCTAAAGATGCTTGGATATCCACGAGAATATACTGAACTGATTTTGAGGCCTGCACAGATCTTCAGTTAATGGTATGTCTTAGGAAGGGAAAGATGAGCTGAGACTTATGCGTTGCTCTGTTAACACAGTAGGGCTGGAAACTGAACTGACATTCAGTTCCCCTGACCAAAGGGAAAGAGGAGGAGCACAGGGCAGATACTCACTGAAGAAGAAGTACTCATGTTGGTGGTTGTAAGGCAGGTACTTCAGCTTCTTCTTGCCGTACTGTGGGACAAAGTGGAGAAAGACCAGTTTTGGACAATAGTGCCCAGGTGTAAGAGAGGATTATCTGCAATATTTCTTTATTGATTGGAGAGTTCTGACCAAATTCCCACACCACCAAATCTAGAAAGTATTTTATTATGGATAAATATCCTGACTTCATAATTCTCCTGTGTGTAAATTCCTTTTTAAAGCCTCCTGTCCTCATGTTGACAGTCTCATTGCATTTGTGAACCTGATGGCATTTTCATGCATTTCTGCTCATCCTGCCTGGGTTATGGCTGTGCTTAGAACTGTCCTTTCTCCACGATCACCAACACAAAGGCAAGACTTCGATAGTTGGACTACATGATTTTGTCTGCCTTTGCCAACATTCATTATTCTAAGGCATAACGAAGTGTGACCTTTGGAAAGTTCTTAGGTAGGATACCATTAGCAGAGAAAGGTGCTGAACCTTGGCTAATCTTCCACCCAAATGTTCCAGCCACCAGCTCTTTCTGATTTCTGCAGCCCTCAGCCCCACGAACCCTGCCATCTGTCAGGGGTCTGTAAAGTTGTATTTTACCAACAGTGGAAAAACTAGTGTGTCCCTAAGTTAACGCTGGAAGTTATATAGGTGTATTTAAGTCTACAATGCCTGTGTTGCTAGTTTGATGTGATTGGAAGTAGTGTGCTGTCCCTGAGAGCTGTTATGCACCAACTGCTGCGTTACCATGGTTAACCTACACACAGCAGATGCAGACGTGTTCCTCCAAAGACAAATTTGGTCAAATTCGGTCTCTTTGGTGATGACTGACAGAAAAGGAATTGAATTTTTCCCTGTAATTCCTGGTAAACAGTTGGAACTTCCCCATTAATCTCCATGACAGAATGTTTTGGACAGACAGCAGAGAGAGCTTTCCTGGTGATCCTGAGTGCTGAGCATGGGACTAGAGTGCCCAATGAATTTTCAGTGTGCCAGCTCTCAAGCCAGGATAAAGTGTTGTTGGCATTCTCATCCTGAGAATGGAGTGTCTTCAGTTTTTCCTTTAAGTAGACCACAGTCTACTTTAAAATCCAATTATCGAGCACAATATTTTCCAATGGGATATACCAACATGGTGAAGAGTTAGATGCTGATTTATATTTTCTAGACACTGTCTTTTTTTATGCTTCAGAAGAGGGCTTCCATTTTAGTCACATGCAAGAGACATTTCAGCATCTTGAAAATACTTTGCATGCAATATATTCTGTATACGTATCCACTTACCAGTGTGTATGTCCACAATGTATTTCTGGGGTTACTTTCTTAATAGGATAAATGCTGGCTGAGAAAGCATTTGCTTTTTCACTTTGTACTTGCCTGAGTTGTACTTGCTGCGGATCTTTTTGTTGCAGTTATTGCTGCTGCTTTTAACTAGAAATATTTGTTCAATTTTTTTTTTTTAAGACCAAATGTTTATTTTCTATGTGTAGGTTTTTATGAAATTCTAAGCATTTTGGCTCTAGAAAGACAGATTGACATTTTAACTGCCTAACAGTGTGCAACATGTTGGGACACAGCTAATGTAAGAAAACTGTTCTAACAGATGACTGCATTAATCTGGTGTAACCCAACAAATTCACAGTTGGTCTGGTTTTCGCTCTTGGTCTTTGCATAAAATACTTATTTCAAGATGAGTTGATGGTGGAAGATCTCTAGAGTGAGATAAGAATGCAACCACTTGCAATTAGTTTATACAAGCAGAAAGTTTCTGTATGCCTTGGACATTCAGTTCAGCTTTGCTGGCTTAAGCCCTCAGATTGAGTCAAAGTCTCCACAGATATTGCCTCAAGAAATAAACAAACAAACAAGAAGCCCACAGAGATGTCCTCCCGATTCTATGCAAGCAATATCTTCCCACATGCATGGCAAATGTTCCAGTACGGAGGACACTGTCCAAAATATTCAAAGATATTTTCTGTGGAAGTGGAAGATCAATTTTGAAATATTTTTGGCAAAGTACTTAGAAACACCATATTTTCCCCCTCAAGTTGATATTTCAGTACAGCTGAATGAAGTTTTCTTGAACAGCTTTCTACTATCCCTTGTGTATTGCTTTTTCTCAGCTATCCCCAAGTAATATTTCCTAGGATATATATAGGAAATGGATAGGTAATTATACAGACAATCCTGCTCTTCAACCCAATATTTGGGAGTGTGTAACTCCGAACAGACCTCAATAGACATATGAAGTACCTGGGAGAAGCATTTGCTTTCTTAGCACTCCTGTAAGTGGGTCAAGCAAAACCAGCAAATTTCTGTTTTAGAATGGTGTTCTCTGATGTCTTTAAAGACAGCGGTTTTCCACTTTTTAGCCACTTTGCCTTACCTCAATAGGCTGAGTTTCTCCGAGGACAAAAATATGCAGCATGTTCACATCTGGGTCTTTCTTGAATATGTTGGGCTTAGCATGATGTTGGAAGTGACGATGGTTCCACCAGTTTGCAGAGGCACCCTGGGTTGATACAAGAACAAGGAATTAATCCATGTAAAAGCACAGCTCCTCTAGTGGTAGCTGCACTAAAGCAGTGCAGTTCTGATTATACCCAAACTACTGTTTGCTTTCAAAACAGAAAATTCTCTCCGCACCTGCTCATTATAGAAAGACTGAGAGATGCAAGTTCCTGTTTTGACACAGTCAAAGTGACTGCAGCTATTTCCACAGATTCCCTTGTCCATAAGAACTTTTACCTTCAGGTGTCCAATCACAAACTTGTGGACTATGTGGTTCCAGGAAGACTTCTTGAAGACAGAAAGGTGTCCAAAGTCATGTTGCAGCCAACCTGCCTGAGCCTGAAACGGAAGTAAATTAGTTGTATAGCTGCTTGAAAACAGAGTTGAGCATAAAAGAAAACAAAGACATAAGGCAAGTTCTAAGCATGAGAAAGACGGGAGAGGTGAAAACTGAAGAGGTGAAAAATCTTTTGGTTCTGGAGGGGAGCATAGAATTGTAGAAATACAGAATAACACAGGTTGGAATGAATCCACAAGGATCCTTGAGTTCAACTCCTGGCTCTACACAAGACCACCCAAAATCCAAACCCCATGTCTGACAGCAGTGATCGAACAGTCCTTGAACTCCAGCAGTTCAGGTCCGTGCCCACCACCTTCTAATGAAGAACCTTTTTCGGACACCTAAGCCGACCCTCCCCTAATGCAGCTCCATGCCATACTCTCGGGTTCTGTCACTGTCACCAGGGAGAAGAGGCCACTGCCTCCATCTCCTGGAAAAGGAAAAGTACAGGAGTTAAGAAAAATGTATGTAGCATAATGACCACTGTGTAGTGGTGGCCAGAAGGTGCCATGGGGTTGATGTGTTGAGAACATTTTTCCTAGTTGGATGGGTCTAATAAGAAAAGTTCAGCACATGCTGACCTCCTCTGAACTAAATGTGGGCAACTAGTATCTCTGTGCCCACTACTTCTTACCTGGGAAGTTGCAAGGATGAAGGCGAGGACGAGAGTTGTGATCCAGCCAGTCCCAAAGTATGAAACCATTAGCCAAGCCAATGCTTCCATTGCAATGATATGGGCCAAGTAAAGAGAGAAGAACAAAGGACTGGCTTTGAATAAGTTCATGTCCTCTGCTGTCTTCCTCAGGGTCCGAAAATCCTCTACCAGCTGGGACTGCAAAATGGACATGCGAGACACAGCATGCAGTTTGTAAGCAAGTCTGAATGCATCCAAGGAAGACTAGGTTCCATGCAAAGGACTCTGGTTATTTCTTCCTTTGTTTGGCTACACCAGAAGTAAGGAAGGATACAGTTTTATTATAGTTTTCCATAGCACTTTCCTAAGAGCAAATACCCTGGCTGGTCTGAGTCTGTGAGTTGACGCTTCGCACTCTGAGTTAGCAGAGTAACTTGAGCCTCGTGCCGTGAGCCAGCACTGCCTTGCTGTGTTGGGAGTTGCACTTGGTGACTTGTCTGAATGAGCTTTACAAGTAGCAGAGAGCCATTGGCACCATCTCTTCCATTCTGAGTAATACAAATATACCAATGGTTGTGGCCAGCTATAAACAACAGGATGGAATGAAGGTGGTTTTTTTTTAGCAAGAACTAGTCATGTCATGCACAGTGCCTGAATAATGAATGAATGAACTGTCTGGGAGGGGTAAAGAAATGGCTTGAGGATATGGAGTGGATAGAAACGGTACATCCTGGGTTGTTGCTTCTGAAGCACAGCCATTGAAATGGGACATGTTTCTCCTCACCCATGGGTCCCTACTGCTCCTACCACTTGTAGAATAATTGTGGTTGTTCTCCAGAGCTTTGCTGGTACTAATCTCAGCAGGATAAGCTGCCTGAATGAAGGCTCCTTTATAATCTACCTGGATGACTTTATTAGAGGGAAAAATGGTGGCACTTGTCCATAATAAACCCCAGTTCATTAACAAATACTCACGTTTTTATCTCGGTCCTGGCTAGGTTCCCCTGGAGCAAGTTCTCCGATAAGTAATGGCTTGAGAAACTTCTGAACCAAGCTGGGATTGATGTGGAAGGCCTGGAATGCATCCTGAAGTAGAAATAGGAGTGAGATTCAGCAGAATCTGTTGCTTCCTGCCTATTGTTCTGTTCCTGCACATACCTAGCACTGCCCTTCCATGCAGCAGACCCTTCATGTTACTGTGAAAGAGAGGTGTCATCTCCATTCAGTGTGGTACTTCTGTACTGGTGGAAGCTCCATACATAGACATTCAAGGTCAGGCTTGATCAGGCTCTGAACACCTGATCGTTGGTATTCTTGTTCACTGCAGGGCAATTGGACCAGGTGGCCTCTAAGAGCCCCTTCCAACTCAAATGATTCTATGTTTCTACCAGAGAAGCCTTCTGCTGGAGGCTGATGAATTTGCTAATTTAGAGGGAAGTAAACACTGAGGCCTAGGATGAAGTCTAGAGAGACAGAGGAAGACAAGCCAAGAAATTTCCTAAGGAACTAAACACCTAAATCCTGCTTAATTCCCTTGAAAGGTAGGCCGACAGGAATGTGTGCAAATCCCTACTAGGATATAAATACCCTATGAAAGTCTGCTGCCTGAAGGCCATTCAGGAGAGGGGGGTTGAACTCCTGTTTTCATAGTGTATTTGATTTGAGCAGAGTTCACCTCAAAGAGCCGTAAAGATGTAGTTCCATGATAAGTTTGCCACAGTAAGCCACAGCTCTCTTTTGTGAGATGGTCTTCAGCATAAGAACTCCAACTTCACTTGGAGCTTATTTTATTTTGCTCACAGCGCTCCTCCTTTATTGAGATCCTATAACATCTGGGGAAAGCTTGCTATCTTCCATTCCTCATGGAAGCAAACCAAAGCATCTCATGGAGGCCAAAAGGCCCATGATTTAAAAGGGAGGATAGTTAAAGGAAATATGGGGTTATGACTTCGTCAGACACCTCGGCTAATGATTTGTGTGGTTATAGTCCCCTTTTCTCGTGATGTGGCACTGAGGTCAGCAGGCATGGTGGGGGTGGGCTGGGTGTTGGATTTGATGATTTTAGAGGTCTTTTCCAACACTAATGATTCTATGATAAATGGGAAGGACAGATCAGAACACGCTCACTGTGCCTAGCTGACCTTGCTGGGAGCTGACCTCCATTCATAAGCTGGCTCTGGAGTTCCAAATTCCCAGCCAACAACCTTGGTTCCAAAGTGCACCAAAGTCCATGTAAACTTTCACCTCATTCTAGGACTTTGGGTTGAGCTTCGGAGTAATACTCTGATCACAGAAATTCTGCAGCAGGAGGCATGAAAGGAGTAAGAGTTGTCTAGCCAAGGGTGCCCTGACAACAGCAAAATGGTTTTCTAAACATGTCATGACATTCCTAGGGAGACCTCTCCTCCATCTCTAAACTTAACAGCTTTGTTTCTTTCTGGGTTGGATGAAAAGGAAAGGTTGGAACTGGTCAGAAATGCAATTGTGCATCTTAGAACACAGTCATAATCCAAGTGTCTTGTGGGAAGGGAGAATTTGTCCAGCCACTTTTGGTGGGGAAGGAAGAGTTTTATTTATTGGCTCATGAGCTGTATCCAAGCATCAAAGTACTTAGTGCAGTCAGTGCAAAGGTGTTCTTTTGCATTCTTGAACATCTTCTAAAGCAGAGATGCTGCAAGGTGGTGAGACATATTCTAAGCCTTATTCATTTCTTGAAGGCAGCTGTGCACAATGTGGTGCCAAAACAGGCTGTCCCTGTCCCAGACTGGTGTGCTGCATCACTGTGCCAAGGTGACTGCTGGTACTCACAGGGGAAACTCACGTGTATGCTGTCCTGGGCACTGTGGCCCAACCAGCAGCACCTGGGTGTGCTGAGCACAAGAGCTGTCATGAGAGCAATCTGTCAGCTGTCCTGTGAGCATCGAAAGATGAATTAGCTCACATAGCACCAACTGGCTTGTTGTAGAGGCCCTGATGTGGATGCAGAGTGCAAGTGAGTCTGTCCGTGGGCAGTCTGGGATAGATAGACAAAACTGATCACCTATAGTATTGGTAAAAGACAAATGGAGAAGCAGCTGGAGTTGCTTTGGGGCACATCTGCTGGGCTGCATGCAGCGTTAAGGGGGGATTCCAGGAAGATGGAAACTATTTAAGAGCTGAATCTTTACCACTGCCTTTTCCTCCTCCAGAGCTCTCCCACTTGTGAGATCATGCAACTCTAAATGAAACTTCTTAGCAAAGTCCTGACAGGCTCAAGGCCAAAGCTTTCTCACTCTGAGTACAGGAGATGTTTTGGCAGTGAAATGTTATTCACCATGGGGAAGCTGGAAAACAGATGCCAACTCTGTGTTAGTGCTCCGGGCAATCTCAGAGTACCCTTCAGGCCATGCCTTCGTGGAGCATTCTCTGAGTGCAGAGGGATGCTATGCTGGGGAGGAGGAGCTGGCAGCGGAGACACAACCCTGTCATTCAGTCTGCCTTGCAAAGATCAGAGACAAATGCAACAGCAGACGCTTTTTGATTCCTTGTGGAGGAATTGCAGTGAATTCTCAGGGATAGGAAGCCATCAGAAGAGCTCGCTGCGTGTGCGGCAGAGAGAAAGCCCCACCCCTTTCCTTTTGAGGCAGAAAGCTACTCATTTGGGGCAATGATTGGAACCGGACAAGAACAGAGTGCATCTCCATGCTTCCAGGAAACGAGCGGGGAATAGCCGCAGGCAGAGGGAGACCGAAGGAAAGCGTTAGTAACGTTAGTAATTCTGTTGCACACGCAGCCTTCTTGTTCAGGTGTTAGAGCTGCGGCAGACCAGCAGCTAATGCTACATGGGAAAAAGCAGACAGCAATCTGTAAACCAATTTGTTCCCACCCCCTCTTTTTATTTTTCTTAATTGCTGAAACACGAGAGGCGTCTGAAACAATCCAGCCATGCAGCCCAGAAGCAGCTGTAGCAGCAGCGAACTTTTTTTTTTTTTTTTTCCCTGCTCTGTAGAAACCTGTAACACAAGTCTCTGGAGAATTCTCTCCTGGGTAAAAGCTGAACGGCGCCTTGTTCAGCTCACCTCCGCAACAGAGCGGTCGCGAAGCAGGGGCCGGGCTTAACCCTTACTGCGCACGGTCCCCTGCATGCTCGGAAGACCCTCGGCCCACGAATCCCCAGCTGTCGGCACCGCACGGACGCAGACAAAGCCACGCAGCAGAGCCTCTCCCGATGCCGCCCGGCGGGTATCGCCCATGTGCGGGGAGAGGGGCGGGCGCTGCGTGCCCGCGGGGATGTGCCGGAGCCCGGAGCAGCCCCGTGTCCTTACCGTGGCATCCTCGCCGGCGCAGTGGCCGATGACCCGCTGGCCGCCCGGGTGCCTGTGCGCCCACTGGGTGACATTGTACACCTTCCGCTCTATCACCAGCCACCTGTCCGTCCTCAGGTTGTGCTTCTGGATCTCCTCCCAGGTGTAGGAGCGGATCTGCGGCTTGCACTCCTCGGACTCCTCTCCTTTCTCGCCCCCCTTCCCCATGGGGCCGGCCGACGCTTTGTCCTCCCGATACGCGGGGCTCGAGGCTTTGCGGGCGGGACGAGCTTCCCGTGCCCGATTTAGCTCAGCTGATCCCCGGCTCTCCCCCGCTTCCTCTGCTCATGTCCTCCCTTCTCTTTGTCTCTCGCTGCCCGGCTACGACAGCTCCGTCGTTGGCTCCGAAGTGCCCCCTAGGCTACGTTTTCCCTCACTGATGTACTTTCTCCTCGCACATAGCTCCGTTTTGAGGCAAGCTCGGCCCATTTCCCCCCCCCGCTTCCCCAGCATCCCCCTCCATTCAGTACCGGTGAGGCTTCCACGGGGATCAGCAGAGCCCCTGCACCAATCCCGGCCCTCCCGCCGCAGAGCTGGGCGCTGCCATTGGCCCCGCGCGATCTTGCGAAGGGAGCAGCCGGCGGCCGGCCAGGCCGGGCCGCGAACCCGCGGCCCAACGGCACGGGGGGGAGACCCTCTCCTCCCACGCCTGCTTTTGGCTTCTGCACCAGGATTCCGGCTCCTGCTTCTAAAACCTCTTTTATTTTTTTTTTTCCCCTTTCTTTTTTTTTTTTTTTCTTTCCTACTTTTTTTTTGTTCTCTCTTTTTTCTTTTTTTTCCCGATTTTTTTTCANNNNTTTTTTCTTTTTGTTTCCCTTGTTTCTTCACAACCCCCCCCCCCCCCCCTTCTTTTTCAGTCGTCCCCTTTCTTCTTCTTCCTCTTTTTGTTTCCTCCAGATTTACCACCACCCTTCTTAACTTAGGAAGCACATTTCACTATTCTGTCCATGACACGCATTGTTTTTCTCTGTGCACGTCAAGTTGCAATCTAAGCTGCCCCTCTGTTGCGGGAGTGGTTGGTGCCACTCACAAGGCAACCTCCTGCTTAGGGCAACATTTTTGCTAAGCAGTGGGATAGTACCATTTTTTCTTTGCCATGGGGCACTTTGTAATAACATAATCCTTACCAGGATATTGCACAAGGTGTTGAGGTGCAAGGGCAAAACTAATGGAACAGCATTTTCACTGGTGTCTATCCCATGCCTGAGGGTACCTATAGCTGCTTCTCTGGGCAAGGCAGTAATGATTCTTGGCGTTCTTGGCAATAGGCATCTACCCCTGTGACTCTTTTCATTAAGAAGTAAAGGGCACACTTTTCCTTCCTTCGATCTCTCTAGCAGATTCTAAGTGAGTTTCACACTCTAATTTTTTTAAGGTGCAGATTGCCCCTCTTGATGTGTGACACATAGGTGGTTTTCTGCTGTCTGACCAAATCTTTGGTCAGGAATAATGCTGGATTTGTAGCTCAGACCATGTTCTCTGACCTGGTCTGCAAAAGCAGGGGAAGGAACCCCTATGGGTGACCATCAAACACTTCAGTTCACAGTTTGCTTACTCTGTAGCCGTCTATTGCGTGTCATTACTGAAGGAGGGAGCTCAGGTTGGATATCTGGAAACATTTCTTCTCAGAAAGAGTGGTGATGCACTGGCACAGGCTGCCCAGGGGGGTATGTGGTTAGAGTCACTGTCCCTGGAGATGCTGTGGAACCTTGTGGATGTGGCACTGAGGGACATGGTCTGTGGGCATTGTGGGGTTTGGACTTGGTGATCTTGAGCACCTTTTCCAACATTAATGATTCTGTGATTCTGCTATGCACAAGTAGGGAATGACCTTCTTTAGGGAAACCAAGCAGTATCTGCAGCCCCAGTGCTGTTGTGCTCCTGGCCAGACCCAGCCCTACTTCAGGCTCTGTTTGTTTTTTTTTGTTTGTTTGTTTTTCTGCTGTCATTGGCTTGAAGGAGCTGAGAACAGAGAAGGGATGTTCAAAAAGCCATTGCTCCCCTCCCTTTCTCCACCCACACACCATACGTAGGCTATAGGAATGGAAGGTAAAGTGAAGAAACATGCAAAGCTTCCATGCCAGTGAGAACCACCTGGTGCCATTCTCATGCCAAGGCATCCTAAAGGCTTCTGCTTCTGCCTGCTCTTGCTGCTGCATGAGGACTTTGGGCCGTTAAACAGTCCTTCCTGCAGCATGGGATGATGGAAGTCAGAAATGAAAGGAATGTTTTCCCAAGACACGCCAGCTTTATTTAGTTCAGTTCAAAATAGACCTCTGACAAGGACAGTAATAACAGATGTCAGCAGGGCACTGGTGGTGTAACAGGGTGTTAAAGTGGACCTGAAGCTTGCTGCGTGTCATGTGGGAAAATTTACCATTGTAACCTCTGTGCTGTGTTCTGGGAATGTCAGGACTTTAATTGCACTGGCGATGCTGAGGAGCACATGGGATGCTTTGATCTCCATAGCTCTTACTAAGGCTGTGCTCTCTGTGCTCTCAGCACTGTGTAGCTGAGGCTGCCGTGGCAGTGCTTCAGCTTGGTGACCTTGCACAGGTGCACTCTCAAATGTTGCTCTTTCTGGTGTTTTCTGGTCATATCTTTGTATAAGAACTCCATTGAAGAAGACAGGTAGGAAGAGATGCAGTTGGAAAGATGCCAGAATATTTATTTAGGTGCAGCTCTGAGTCACCTCTGTTCTCTTTTTGCTTTGATTTGTTGCTTGATGTGTTTACTGATATTCCGAGTTCCTGTTTACAACTATAGTGTCATTTTACTACGGATTTGTTTGAATTTTCAGGCTAGATCTGGGAAGCACAGGCTCAAACTGTGAAAGTGAGATTGCTACAAGCTCTATTTGCTAAATAGTGATACAGAACTCACACCAAATCTTGGCTTATGTTGGCCACTGGGCCTCAGCTTGGAGGACTGCACGTGTGGAAAGAAATCCTAAGGGAAATCAGGCTGTCAGCCAGATATATATTGACTAGTTCCATATGGCAATAGTTTGCTGCTTTGATCTCTTATGCCTTTAGAGTTTCCCAGTGAGAGATCCATGTTTAGTGAATGTGAATTTTTGGGCTATCCTTCTTACACACTCAAATCCGTGAACACTGAGAGGTCTACAGACCTCAATTTGAAAATTACTTTTTTAATGCATGTAAATATTATTTTTATATATATATATATATTTCCCCACCTGCAGTTAATTATCCTAAGATGCATTTCTTTATGTTTCACTGAGGATGTTTTACCATAAGAAAGAAAATAGAGGATCTGTTACAATGCCAGGTATTTTGAAAGGAATTTAGATTTGCAGACTCGTGAAATATTTTTGCTTGTTCAGTGCCCTAATTCAAGGTTCTATCCTCCATGTCCAAGAGCAGATTCAAAGTCATGATTTCTTTTGACCCTGTAGAGATAAAGACACAGATAGTTTGTAATTTGCTGTATGGACTGATGGTCATAGTCCGTCAGGACACTGGGTTAATGAAATAAATGTATCAGTGTAAACTGGTGGAAATAAACTGAAAGAAAAAAGAATCAATTGGTAAGAAGTGAAATCTACCACTGTATCTTTTAAATGTACATTGATAGGAAGTATTTAATGCTACTCATCATCTGATGTTCTAGATATTTCACTCAGATAATTGTGTAATAATGTAACGGCAGGCCATTGAAAGGTTCCTGTGAAAAACCAACCAAACAAAAAAACTGTCCAACAACAGTGCTATCATCTTTCTGTAGCACAGGCTGTAATGCTGGCAAGGCTCCCTGTGGCACTTGTTCTAGGTTTTGTTTGGCTCGTGGGCCACAAAACTAGCCAGGGCAATGGGAAGAGAACAGACTTGGTGCTGTGGCCAACTAGGTGAAAGGCAGCATTTGTTGCGTGGCATGGCTTTAGCAGCACAAAGAGCTTGTGTAATGGACACAAAGGCCCCAAGTTTAATGGGAGAGTCAGGAGAGTGGTGAGAAACACATCAGGAAGTGGAAAAGGAATGCAAAGAAGCATAGAGCAAGGGAGTTTTTATAGGAGGAACATATTGAAGGGGTATGTCTGCTCTCTTAAGCAATACAGAAATGTGTAAGATAACGAGTAAGTGAAGGCCATCTTGCTGAGTTGGCATGGAATGTGGAGAGAGAAAGGGAATTTGGTGATGTTAAGGAAACAATTTCTGAGGAAGCAAAACAAAACAAAAAACCTAGAAAATTTTGGTGTTAGTTTTCTTGTCCCTTTATAGAGTATAATCTAGAGGCTGGCAAGATAAGATTCTGAAAATATGCCTTTTGGAATGGAGCACCTGGAGGATGATTTCAGTGTTGTCCCACCAGCGCTTTCCTGGCAGTGGCACGCAGCAGCACCTCCCCTGGCACCAGTGCATAGAAGTGTTTAAACTGGAATGCCAGGCTACAGTGGTACGCATCAACCTCCCTTTTACATGGAAAATAGCTGCAGGACAGTGATTCTATTTTCAAAGTGATTTAAACATCTTCAGCTACTCTGCCCATCATTCGTGTGTCAACACGAAGCACTCAAGAAGGTTGGCTTGCCAGCAATACTGTTTCTTGAAGACTGTGTCCCCAGTTTTGAGTGTAAATGTCCCTACTCACACACCTGATTACCTCTGCCTTGTGACTGCCTTCTTTTCTGTCAACAGCAACTGTCCATACTCTATCTTTTCTCTCATATGGTGATGTGTTCATTGAATCATAGAATATCCTGAATTGGAAGGGACCCATGAGGGTCTTTAAAAACAGGTATTTACACCTTGCCAGTCAGGCTGTGCGCCAGGCCCTTAGGTGTTAAAATATGAAATGATTTAATAACAGAAAGGAGGGAGCTAGTTTCATACCAAATATCACAGTCTCTAACCACCATTCATCCTGCTACATTTCAAAATCAATTCCAGCAGAGCCATTTTGTTGCCATCTGGGTCCTTGACATTTCTTACTGGACAAAACATTGTTTGCGTAAATGTATTTGTCAGCTTGGAGGTTTGGTTACATCTGAATGGAGTTGGGGGATGTGGGAGCTAAAGGATGAACCGCGATGCCGTGTGGAGCCAGGAGCTGGGCTCCATGGTCCTTGGGGGTGCCTTCCAAATTGGGATATTCTGTGATCCTATGGCTATGGGATGCATCCTTTGGAAGTTCAAGGAATGCCCCTTGATCTCCCACAGAAAATTTCTGCGTTGCTTAATGTCTACCTGCATTTTTTTTTCTTTTAGTGTAGAAAAAGAAATATAATGAATTTTTCCTTTGACGTATCCCAACTTTCTGAATAGAGTTGGTGACACTTTTTCAAGTCATAGAAGAGTACCAAAGAGCTGACCAACTTGATAGAGCAAACAAAAAAAGTCCAAACCCCCCCATTACAGTGTTATCACTGGCACCAATTCCATCTTCTGCAGAGGATCTTGGTTTGGCCGTGGGGGATTGTCTGGTCTGGATGCCAAGGAAGCAGGCTGTATAATAGCACTTAATTAGTACAGGAAGCAGCAGACATTGCAAATGCTCACTGGGGTGAAGTTATGGAGATAAAAGTTCTGTTCTAACACTGCCCTATCAGTATGATCTCATTTGCAGTAATTTAGAATGAAGACATTCTGCTGTTATCTGCACCAGGAAATCAGTGGGTTCTTGCATTTCTTCTTTCTTCAGATTTCTCTTTGAAAAACCAAACAATTAGCACCTTACTAGCTCAGTTACTAATCTTAATTTACATGTTCTGTAGGGCACTCTTTTTTTATCTGAGTTCTTCTGTCCTTATACTGACTTTTGGTTGCTTTTTCTGGCAAGTTTGAAACCTCCTTCCAAATTACAGTCTTCACCAGTAGTACCCCGTATTTTATATTCATTGTTTCCCTCTGCCAGGTATAACTGTCACCTCTAATTTTTAACAGTTAGCTTTTAGGGCAGAGTACCAGAGCAAACACTTCATGCAGCTAATGTGGACTGAAGAAATGCTGTTTATAAGCAAACCCAAGAACTAATTGTTAGTGTCATTAAGCTCTTAGTAACCCAAACAAAGAGGTCCAGGTACAACACTAACTTTCAAAGTCCAAACCATTTGGCTCTTGCAGCTCAACCCCAGTGATGCTGCAGCTGGTGAGCAGTGTTGCAGAGAGCTGGAACACAGGGAGCTGAAACTCCCAAGTTTCCAGCTCTTCCCTGCAAGGGAAATGTTGCTAAATATGGTGCTTTCCTCCTGCAGAGCAGCTGTTGGAATTGCATTGGCAGCAGCCTGCATCATGTAACTCTTCTGCACTTCGTTCTGTTCGGAGGATCTGCTCTTGACCCTGCTGTCCTCTCCTCTGACTCCCTGGCCCTGTTCTCAGCCTCACTGCTGACACCACAATGTCACGCGCTCTGCACCTTGGGCTTTGCTCAGGGTGAGCTGCAGACAAGAATCGACTCTATTAGCGGGACTTCCCCGCAAGTTCAGACCCCACTGATCCCTCAGTTATCCCATATCACTGTTTTCTGCTTCAGGAAGGTCTGCAGCCCTTTCAGGCCCTCTCCTCTGTTTCTCCACGTCGCCAGTCCCTGTGTGCTCTGCTTTTTTTTCTAGGTAATCACCTAAAGCCATTAAATGAAAACTGACTCTATTAGTGCAGACAGTCACAGCTGGATGTAGGATGCTGCTAACTGTGTTAACCACAACAGCTGGTTTTTCCTTGCAGTCTTTGTGACAAAGACTTCATTCTCTTCGGTGCGAGGCCCATTGAGATCCCGGATGTGGCACATGCAGGAGGACATGCTGGTGCGGGACATCGGCCCTGCTGCGGTGTCTGGTGGGACTGCCGTGATGTCCGAATCGGAGGCACAGATTTTGTGTCAAGAAAAGCTTCAGAGGTAACCAGTTAATTTGGGGTAATTTGAATGGGAAAATCCGTAGGTTGCCAGCGAAAGGAAGGAAAAAAAAAAAAAAGAGAGAGAAAGGGAAAAAAGGGATTGAGTCTGTGGTTGGTGCGGGCAGAGGGTCATCCCGAGCCGGGCAGCCCCGGTGCGGTGCTCGGTTCCCATGGCTACAGCCAACAGCGGCTGCGGTAACTGGGTCAGAGCGGGCGGTGCGGGAAGAGACAAAGGGAACTGGGGACCGGGAGTAGGGCGTGGGGCACTCGTTGTGATGCGTGCGCATCCCCGCACGGGCGGATCTCGCTTTGTTTCGGTAGGATTCGGGCACACCCCGTAGAGCCCGGCACGCCGCGGGGCTCGGCCCTCCTCACGCCCCGCGATGCCCAACGCCCGGCGGCCCGGCACAGCCCCGAGGGGGCGGGCGCAAGGCAAGGCGGACCAATGGGCGTTGAGTTCTGGAGCGGAGGGCGGGGCCTTGCGGCGCGGGGAGCCAATGAGGGGCGGGCTAGCGGGGCTGCTCTCAACAGGAGGTTGCGATCGAGCGCGGCGGGGGGACTCGGGCGGGTGGCGAAGAGAGCCATGGAGGAGCGCCGGGCCGGGCTGGAGCTGCGCCGATTTACCTGGGAGGAGATCGCGCAGCGCACGGGCAGGGGCCCGGCGGCGGAGGAGCGCTGGCTGGTGATCGATAGGAAGGTGTACGACATCAGCCGCTTCCACCGGCGGCACCCGGGC
>VXAB01005074.1:76942-115254 GCA_013399175.1 Odontophorus gujanensis
GAAGAAGGAAGGAACGCTTCTTTGCGTTTACTGGCGTTGCTGTGCCGCCCTGGGTGCTGGCAGGGGGAGGCGGCCATCCCTCGGCTCCGCGCAGCTCGTCCCGCCGGGGTTTGCTCCTCGCTGCTGGTGTCCATTGGTCTGAGCGCGTGGTGCCATCCCCTGCCCTGCCCGCATCCACCTCCCGCTGCTCTCCGCCCTCCCCCTGCTGCCCCTCATCCGTTCTCAGGTGCTGAACTTACCGCCTTCGAGGTGCCACACGGCTGACCCCGGGTCTGCGTTGCCTGCGTTTTGAACCCTTTGCTGTCTCGTGTTTTGTACCCCTGTGCCGTTCAGGAGAGGGGAAGACCACAGGCTGAGGAGTCGCGGGCTGGCTTAGGTTGGAAGGGACCTTAAAGATCACCAGTCCCACTGCTGCAGGCAGGGTTGCCACTCGCTAGACCAGGAGAATTGTAAGGGTGTGCTAAGGTGGGCTCCTGGAGAGGAATGCTGAAGTAGGAAGCAAATGTCATGCTGCCATGTGCACCGAGGGAATTTGCCATATGAAGTGGAATCTAACAAAAGCAGTAAGGAGCAGTAGTGTTTTTTCACCTGGCTGTCTGGTTGCTATGCCAAACCAGAGAGAGATCTGAGCTCCTGATCTAGTCTAATTGTCCCCATTCATTGCAGGGGAGCTGGACCAGGTGACCTTTAAGGGTCCCTTCCAACTCAAACGGCTCTATGGTTGACATTGCAATTCGTTGATAAAAGTAACTGGTTTCCCTAACTAGGGTCTTCAGAATAGTAAGCAAGAAGTAGATAGTTACTGGGGTACTCTTTGGTGATGCAGAGGGGAACCAGGTGGGAGCAGGAGTCACCAACCAAGAAAACAAGATTAGTCCAGGGAGGTGTGGAAGCATGGACTTTGGAGATTGCCTAGCAACATGCTTGAGCAATGCAGAGGTTTTGAGAGACTGGTGTGGGTCACCAGGAGCTGCCACCATCTGTCTGTGGACCTTCTTGCCCCATTTTTCAGCTAGCTGATTCTGTTTTTGTGCTAATGTTTTGTCCCTCTCTGTAGTCTGTCTTTCATTTCCTGATATGGGGTATGAGGACAATAAGGCAGAAGCTGAAGACAAAAGAGAGAGGAGTATGTGGTTGAGGTGATAGATCTTGGGGCTCAGCAGTGTGAAAGAGAAATGTGTGGCACTAGGGGATGTGCTTTAGTGGACATAGCAGTGATGGGTTTATGGTTGGACTGGATGATCTGGGTGATCTTTTGCAACCTTAATGGTTCTGTGAAATTTTAAGGTTAGGTGGGAGTAAGCCCATGTTTCTTGGTGAATTGTGCTTCATAGCAACCTGACAGAAACTAATACAGAAATTTCAGCTGCAAATGATTATTCACAGTGAGAAGAAAGTGGTAAGGTTTATGACAGAAATATCAGATCCTGCCAACTCTGCTAGTTGGTTTGCTTTCTACTTAATCCAAGACATGACGAAATGGCTTTCTTTTGCTACCACCCAAAGTGTTTTTTGTAGTTCTTCTCACCCTGTCCCTATGTCTGTATTTCAGGATCCTTTCATAGCATTTCATCTTGACAAGACCCTGGTGAAAAAGTACATGAACCCACTCTTGATTGGGGAACTGGCACCAGATCAACCCAGCTTTGAACCCAGCAAGAATGTAAGTATCTCAAAAACTGTGGTATTTTGATTGAAGCAGAGCTCTTTACTTAGTGGCTGTTAGGATGCCTATCAGTCACCTGTAGGTAGGAGCAGAGAAAGCAGATGCAGTCAGCTAAGGAAGTATCCCAGAAATACTAATCTACTCAGGAGTCATAATGTTTCGAGCTGCTGAAAATGTGTCTCATAAGTGATTAAGCCCCAGTGTTGATCCGTTGCCATAGTAGCTCCCTGAAGAGGAGACATAATGCTCCTCTTGGGGTTCCTGAGGTATTTTCTGTCCAGTAGGTATGTATTCTTGTGTCCACTCACAGAAAAAACTGGTAGAAGATTTCCGTGAGCTTCGTGCCACTGTTGAGAAGATGGGACTTCTCAAACCCAACTGCACCTTTTTCCTACTGCATCTCTGTCACATCTTGGTGCTAGATGTTGCAGCGTGGCTCACCATCTGGTACTTTGGATCATCCACTGTGCCTTTCCTCTTCTCTGCATTGCTTCTAGGCACTGTCCAGGTAAGCAGCAAGGCACAGAAAGTGACCAAAGATTAAAACAAACAAACAAACAAAAAAGCCCCAGAAACACCCAACAGCAGTCCTTTGAGACTAAGAATGAGAGAAATCTTGTTCTTTGTGGACTTCCCAAAATTCTGCTTCTCCCCAGGTTCCACTGAGAGGGCAGAACTGCAGTACCATGACAAGAGTTTTTTGGTAGAGCAGGCTTCACGCTGCTTTCTCCTTCCCACAGCCCATCAAAGCTCTCCTTATTTCCAGCTTTTCTCACACAAAGTAAAGCCGTGCAGCACTTCTGAGGTCCCTTGTGCCAGAGCTCTAAGGAACTGCACTCTGGCCAAGCCACCAAGTTCCCATGGGAACATACAGTGAGTTAGAGAAGAGGGCAGAACAGCTCTGAAAGCCCCAGCTATTCCTGCTGCAGCCAGCTGATCCTTTTGGAATTACAAGTACTCAGAGAAGGCAGCAGCAAGCTACTCCTAAATGGGGACTTTGTGGCCAATTTCAGTACAGTTTTGTAAGAGAATGAGTGCTGATTGTTAGCTCCATTAATTTTTCCTTCTTTAGTCTGGGGCTAAAAGTTGTTAGCCGAGTCTGAACTGCACTGGTATACAATAAAAGGTGATTGTTTGATTGGGTATTAGTAGTGGAAATGTTTCTCCATGCTTATGGAATGTGCTCTTGCTAACCAGCTGATGTCTTACAGGAAATGTGGGAATAGTGAGTATAGAGGAGAAACCCCTTTGTGGAAGTGAAGGCTCCCAACTCTTTATTTTTCTCCCCATTTTTTTTTTTTTTCTGTCTTCCAGGCCCAGGCTGGCTGGCTCCAGCATGATTTTGGACATCTTTCAGTCTTCAGCAAGTCCAAATGGAACCACTGGGTGCACAAGTTTGTGATCGGCCACCTGAAGGTGAGCAGTCGCTGCTGGGTGATCTACCAGAGAACAGACCAGGAATCTCTGCTGTCAGAACAACTTCAGTATAAGAAAGAAGTAATGCAAGGACCTGCTGGGAAGGGAGGACTAAGGGCAGAAGGTGCAACTTGTTAATGGCACTGTATTCTCATCTCTTCCTCTCTACAAAGCCTTGAAAGAAGGTTGTAGTGAGGGAATTTGGCCTCTTCTCCTGGGTAACTGTGATAGTCTGACAGGGAGTGGCCTTAAGCGGTGCCCAAGGAGGTTCAGGTTGGGTTTTAGGAAACATTTCTTCTCAGAAAACATGGTGAGGGACTGGAACAGGCTGCTCAGGGATGTGGTGCAGTCATTGTTCCTGGAGGTGTTCAATTAAAACATGGGTGTGACACTGAGAGACATGGTTAGTGGGGATGGGTTGGGGTTGGACTTGGTGATCTTAGTGGTCTTTTCCAACCTCAATGATTCTCTGATTCCTGCAGGGAGCACCAGCCAGCTGGTGGAACCATCTCCACTTCCAGCACCACGCAAAACCCAACTGCTTCCGAAAGGACCCTGATGTTAACATGCACCCCTTGTTTTTTGCTTTGGGAAAAAAACTCTCTGTAGAGGTGAGACCTAATGTAGTCTTTGAGGTTGCAGCATGTGGTTTTGGAAAGCTGGAAAGAGCTGGGAGACAAGAGACCAGTTGGTTTGGCGAATGGACTGTCAGTATTTAATGAACGTATAGAAAACACACCTTGGCATTAGTGGCCTGTGAATGGCTTTGGGTTTGTACAGGGATGTCATGTAATTCCTTGAGGGTGTCAGCAATGTGATCTTACCTTTGTATAGTGAACATTGAAAAATTAGCAGCCTCAGAGGGAGGATAGTCTGTTCACTTGTGCTCCTGTGGGCACAGTTTGGTGTCTAGATGCTTATTTCTGTGCTTTGGAGACTAATTGCAAGTAGGTGGGAGTTTTACACACTGTCACCTTTGTCAGTAGTATAAGTTCCTCTTTTTAATTAAGATGTACTGGCAGCAAACTGTTCTCACTGCTGTGTGGTTAAGTGTTCTTAAACAGCTGTGCCCCCTGTCGGGCAAGAGCTTCCAACACACTTTGCTGTTTGTGATGCAAGAAACCATCCAGTCTTGTGCATCCAAGGCAGGGAGAGCAGGTTCTTTTCAGAAAACATAGCACAGAAGTCATAGGCTGAAATTCCAGGGAAGAAGTGAAGCCAATGGTATGGTGGATACTGGTGTGATTTGATAGGATATCCCTTTCAAAGGAGGTATCTAAGCATGCTTTTTTTTTTTTTTTTTGGGAATTTAGGTGGTTGGTGTTTCAGGTGGGTTNCTGCTAGCAGCTGATCTAGATAGTTTTTTTTTTTTTTTTTTTTAGGAATTGATGAGATTGTGTATGCAGATGTGTTTATGGCCTGTGTCATTTGCTTATTTTAACAGCTTGGCGTACAAAAGAAGAAATTCATGCCTTATAACCACCAGCACAAGTACTTCTTCATCAGTGAGTAACTCTACATTTTACAGTTCTGTGGACAGCGTGTACTTAACCCCTCAGTTTTCCAGTTCTCATCAATGTGATAAAGAAGGCATGGTTAATATCTCTGCAATCTCTTTCTCTATTACAGTTGGTCCCCCAGCTCTGGTGCCTCTTTATTTCCAGTGGTACATATTCTACTTTGTAGTACAGAGGAAGCAGTGGGTGGTAAGTCAGCTTCATTTTGCTGGTGGTGACTTCTCCTTGTATTACAGAAGCATTTCAGTGTAGGAAATGCTGCATTAGTGGAAAGATCTTTGAGCCATTCATCTCCCTGTCCAGGAGGTGGGTTTATGTGATCAGAGAAGTGATGTTTGGTGGAGGAGAGAGGTTGCCTTCCATGCAACCTTTCTCTGTAAAAGTTCCATTCAGAGCTGGGTAACAAAAATGAATGGCCTGATGTGGTTATCCATCCACCCTCCATTGTATTTAGTAAGTCATGGCAGCCAGGTAGTGTCCCTGGTGACTGGAAAAAGTGAAGCATTGTTCCCATATTTAAGAAAAGTAGAAATGAAGACCCTGGAAGCTATAGACTGGTCAGTCACACCTCTGTACCTAGAAGATGTGTTCCATGATCTTCCTGTGTTAGGGCATGTGGAAGCTAGGGAGGTGATTTGAGACAGCTAACATTGCTTCACCAAGGGCAAATTTTGCCTGACTTTTCTGGTGGCCTTCTATGATAGAGTGCCTGCACCAGTGGACAAGGGAGCTGATGTCACCTACTTGCACTTCTCTAAGGCCTTTGAAGTGGTCCTGCACAGCAATCCTGTCTCTAAATTGGAGAGAGACGGATTTGAATGACAGTAAGTCTTCCTCTTAACAAACTTTTATCTGTCCCCTCCTTTACAGGACCTGGCCTGGATGCTGACCTTCTACATCCGATTCTTTCTCACCTACCTGCCCTTACTGGGTGTGAAGGGTATCCTGGGGCTTCATCTGTTAGTCAGGTATCGTTCAACTTAAAATTGAGTGCATTTTCTCTACTTGGTTCCTTTCGTGTCAGCTCTTCAGCCTCCTGATTATCTTTCCCATCTGCTTCCTGTTCCAATCTGTTATTCCTTTCAGCAGGACACAGCTTGTATGTTTGGCACGTGTCTGTAGAAGGTCTTTGTAGGCCTGATCTGCTGGACAGATGTTTGGGGTTTCTGGTTATCATTTTATCAATCAGTTCCTAGCTTTTATAAATACAAGATTTTATCAATTGTTGATTAGCTTATGTAAGTATGAGTGCTTTGTAGTGACTAGTTGTGGCATTAGTGTGGGATCTGTGATGGCTTTGTGTGTTTTATTGTGTGCAGGTTCATAGAGAGTAACTGGTTCGTCTGGATTACACAAATGAATCACATCCCAATGCATATTGATTATGATAAGAATGTGGACTGGTTCTCTACCCAGGTAAGATGCTCTTTTCAGAGAGCTGTGTCTTTAAGTGAGGAAAGGTTTGTGACACGAAAGAGAGCTGATCACAACAGTGATGGGAACTGAGGGAGGAAAACATAAGCAGCTTGTCCTCACTGTGTGAAGTGAGTGATATTGCAAAGGAGGGATGTGCAGAAGTGGGATGTAGGCTTTGAATTCAGGATCAGATTCTTTCAAAGAAAAGAACCGAAGATGCTACAGTGGTCTTCAGATGGAGATCTTCCCATGCATGAAGGGTGGGTCACTCTGTGTTCTGTCTCATTTAAACTCTGAAGGCATTACATAGTTTAAGTGAGAGATGTGTGGGGAAGTCAAGTCTGTTCTCCTAAATGATGTCCCTAGCAATCACATACCACAACATGACCAACTCATGTTGACTTGAGATGGCTTTTGGGATTGCTGTGTTGAGTGAGGAGGCACGTGATGATAAGGAACTTCTATCTGCTTACTGCTGTGTTTGACTCATGCAAGAGAAGGAGCAATCCTCAAGCAACACTTAATTGTTATCTCTTTTTTTCTCTCAGCTTCAGGCAACCTGTAATGTTCGTCAGTCCTTATTCAATGACTGGTTCAGCGGACATCTGAACTTCCAAATTGAGCACCAGTGAGTTGTGGTGTGGGTTGGGGGTATGAGAGTATTTCAGTGCTAGTTACATGAGACCTGAAAAGCCTATGAGGACCGTGTCTCTCTATCAGCTAATTCAGGAATAAAGTAAGATGTGGGTAATTTTTTTGCTCTTTATAAGTGGATGGAATCCCAACATGGGAAATCTGGATCATGGTCATAAACTTTGTGGAGTGCTGGTGAGCACCGAAACCACTTCAGGTGTGAGAAGCATGGCATAGGAATGAATGAGAATTGCTAACTTCCCAGGTAGTACAGCTATTGAGTGATGTAGTGTGGGAAACCACTGCAGAATGCTAATGACTGAAGGCACAAGGTGAGGTGGTGTGCTTCCTAAGCTTAGGTACAGAAGAGGTATGGGAACTCTGCAGGGCAATGATGGAATCGCTTTCTTTCTCCCCCCCACAGCCTTTTTCCTACAATGCCTCGACACAATTACTGGAAGGTGGCCCCTTTGGTGAAGTCCTTGTGTGCCAAACATGGTATTGAGTACCACTGCAAGCCACTTCTCACCGCCTTTGCAGATATAGTATAGTATGTATCAACTCACTGTGTTCTCTGGGTAATAGGCTGTTCAACATCAGAGTGAGCAAGCAAGGGACATAGAGGGTGGTGTCTTCCTTTCTTTCCCTCCCTCATCAGCCCAATATTTCTTTTCCATTGAAAAGTCATGCCTCTCTTCTACCATGCTTACTCCTTTTGTTTAATTCTACTCAAGTTGTTTTCTTAGCCTTCCAGTCTTCATCTGATACAGATGTGTGACTTCCTTCTTTCTCATCTTTTCTAAAGAGCTACAGACAGCACTGACTTGGCTCTAAGGGTCTCCTTTACTTGATCTATAGGTGGGAATTCTTCCACACAAGTTTATGGGGAAGTGTAGATGCTGTATTTCATCATTTTGTTTTTAAGGAAATGTGGTTCTCTCTTGCCAGCTCTTTGAAAGATTCAGGGGAGCTTTGGCTGGATGCTTATCTACATAAATAAGAAGCAGTGGATCCTTACAGAGCAATTCCCCACCCTTGTTTCTTCCTGTGGAGATCTCTAGAAGAACACTTCACAAAGGAGAGAGAGCTGGCTAAGCCAGAGGTGGGGAGATGACACAGCTTGATTCCAGTGATGAATGTGATATATACAATTTTTATTTTTTTTTTTTAAAAGGTGTGTTCTTAATTCTTCTTTTGCTTCTTTCATTTCTCTTCTCTGGTGCTGAGATACAGGGAAAAGTAGAATGGAGGAGGTGGTTCCATCAAGCTGCAGGCTTCTTTAGGACTGGGAACAGTTTGCTTCCTGTCTGCTGACACTTCATTTGCTGAGTATATAGGAGAGAAATCTCTTATCTAACATAGGATTTGTTGAGGTGGCTCTCATTATGAATGTAGTAAGAAAGCTGAGAGACTATGTGATGGGAGTAATTGAAATGTGAGGACAATAAGAAGAAATTGTGTACGTGCCATGTTTTCACAAACCTACATATAATCAGCAATGGCAATAGAAGTCCCCAGACCAAGGGGCAGTGGGGAGCATATGAGTGCTTGTACCACTATTTATGTATATATGGGTGAGGGTGAAAAGGTGCAGGCAGCAGTTCTGTAGGAAGAAGTGTGAAGAAATTAGAGGCCTAACTAAGGCAGAGGAACAGGAAAGTGCAGGCCAGTAGATGTGAGAGCCTGAAGTGCTGTTTTCTGTGGGAATGTTCCCCTGCACTTCTCTTCTGTGCTGGAGGCCACTGAGTTACTTGACCATTCCTAACTTCCTATGGAGTCTTTGCAAATGATTTCCACAGTGCCATGTTTCTGTGTGTTACTGAACCAATTACTGAAATACAGAATATCCATAGTTGGGATCCCTATGTGGGTTGGGTTGCTATGGAAGCAAAAGGACAGTAAGTGTGTTGGCCACCTGAAGCTTCACTTGTTTTATTTTAAACTCTGGACTAAAGGGTGATTTGCTAAGCAGAAAGAATGGAACTTCTGGCCCAAGGAGTATTATTAGTCTCTGTAGAAAAACCTAGTAGAGTGGTAAAAATGTTATGGTTTGGGGTACTGTTAAATTATATTTAACTCTTCAACCAACAGAAGTCAGCAGGCTGCTTACCCACAGGCACACACTGGCCAAACCATTACAGATCTTTCTCTTTTGGATGATGTGCCTTCAAAACACACCCCAAGAGGGCATTACTGTGTGATTGATTGTAATGTTAATTAGCCTTACTACGTTTCTTGATGTATTTTCCTTTACTGCACCAATGCTACAGATACCAAATAGGATACAGCCATTGGCACAGCAGTAATGAAGATGTCTCCATCACGTTTTTATCTTCAAACCTTTTAGGTTTTTTTTGTCTGTGTTCTGGGACCAATCCCTTTTTCTGTTGTCTCTCAGGTAGATGAACAGGGTGTAGTTTTCCACCTGTTTTGTGCTCTCTTTTTGCCTAGCTACTAACTGTAAATACAGTGTGCCTGATTTTGGGGAAGATAATGGTGCTTTTTTTGGTCAGCATCCAAAAGGAGTATGGCTTGTGTGGAAATGGAGGAAATGTCTTCTCAGGCTAAGATTATTTTTAAGCACAGAATAAAATTGTAATGGAAATAATAAAAATATAATGAAATCATCAATAACTGTTGATTTAAAAACTTCAAAGGAAATGGGCCCTGGTCACTCTTTTCTACCTTGCTTTTTCCTGCTATTTCTCTCCCTTTTATTAGAACTGTTGATGGAGGAAGTCTTAAAAATAAAACTTCTTACCTTACAAATTATTGCTGTCATGAGAGTAAAGTATTTCTTTGTAAGAGTCAGCATTCTTTATGGTGTGGAATAAACGTCCACAGAGCTGTTCTGTAAGGATTTGCATTCAACAAGCTATTAGCTCTCAGATGAAACCCCAGAGTGGCTTCATTAATCTCATAGCAGCAGGAGTAAGCCTTATGGCTTTGGCTGTTCTCCTGGGCAGTATAATCCAAAACTGTCTGCTTGGTTGTGGAATGGAGGGTGGGGGAAGACTGACTGCATTTAAAATTTTCTGTGGCCTTGGATTGTTGGCCCTAAGCCACAAAAGTCCTGTTACACTGATCTGAACAGCTGTGGTTTAATGTCTCAGCTCCATAACAGGTACTCCAGGCTAGGCTTTTCATACATATGGATGAAGCTGGACAAGTAGGGAGCTGCTACACTAGGAAAGAGAAAACACTGAAGGGAAGGTTGCCTCTGAAGATCCTGCAGAGAGATTCCATCTCCCTAACTCAAGTGTCACAACTGAAATTTGAACTACTGAACCAAACCACACAGACTGTTCTGATAGCAAAGGGAGCTGGAATTAGAGAATTTTTGCTTTCCTTCTGTGGACTGGTGAACCTGTAACTCAGATAGGCAAGTAGAAGAATTGCAACAAAGAAGGCTCTCTTCCTAAACCAGAGCAGGTTTTCAATCACATTCTTCAAAAGAGGGAACTGAGCTTACGCTTCTCTGGCTGCTGGATACTGAGAACTCTAGTAAGAGAGATTCTGTGTAAAGATGCCAGTACTCCAGTGTGTTTTTGAAGGAAGGCAGCTAGACTTCAGTTCATGAAGCTTACTTAGAACGTGCTTACCAGATGGACTGTGACAAGTGAGGTAAGTGGAAAAAATGTATGCCAAAAGGGTCGTAAGTATTCAACACTTACATTGGAAGTGCTTGGCATTGCCTAACAAGTGGTGGGGTTTGTTGGCTTTTTTTTTTTATTTTATTTTTTGGATGTCCAGAGTCAGAATGTTATTATATAAATGTCAATTTCAAAAATCCAAAAATTAAGCTATCCCCAGGGCTTGACCAATCTAAGAATTAACAACTTTGAAGATAATAGGCAGTAAGTGAAACTTAGGCACGTAAAGACTTCAGAGGATCTTGTGTCTCCTCTGCCACTGGAAAGAAGAAGCATCTGCAATACAGCAAATCTTTTGCTCAAGTAATCAGTGTAATTAATCAGTTCATCATGTTATTAATCCTAAAAAGTAAGACCGAAAGCAGACTTGAGTCAAGACAGTCGCCACTGTAAACAGAGTTTTCTAGGAGCTCTGGAGTACTGCTCAAGAGGAGAAATGAGCTGTATGACAGCTCAGTCTCTATGATCACTCTGGGCTTTTTGATTTCCATTGGGGCAGATTACCCTGATAATTTGCATATTGAAATTTTGTAGTAGTGAACTGCAAGTCCAAGGTCTCCTTCAGTTCTTGCAATATGCGCTCAAGTACACATTTTATGAACATCACAGGCCCAAATTTGTCCATTTAGCAGAAGTTCTTTGACTCCACAGCCATGCTAAAAACGTGGAACCTGAACACTGAAACAGCCACATGATGGCAGCAAGGCATCAGAAAGGATGCCTCAGAGAACTGAACTGGGAGTGCTTAAAGGCTGCAGTCTTGCTTACTACTTGCTTAAAGGAAGTAACTGCAAAATTAATTATAGAATCATTTAGGTTGGAAAAGACGTTCAAGATCATTAAATCCACCGGGTCCTTTTCTGCTATGTAATATTCCAGCCACTGTTTTTCAAGCCTTTACTGCTGCACAGGTTGTTATGACCCAGGGCATAGTTCAAAGCACCTTTTGATTGATGTGTGAATATTGGTCCTTCCAACCCAAAGGACTCTATTCTACAATTCTATGATTGCGTGGCATATGTACCTGCCTGTGTAAAAGACCTTTTTTGGGGTAAGAATACAATCAAATGTAAATCCACATCTGTTAAACAGTCTGGCTCCTGTATCAACCATAATATTCAAGGCCTTCATCCTGACATTGACTCTAAACTGAGCAATGAAGTGGCTGATCCAGGACTTGATTATAAAGTAACTGAAGGAGAGGCATGTGCCAGCTGAAATATGTTTACTGAAATAGTTTTTTAAAAAATGTAAATTACTTTTTTTCTTGGTGTGGTTTTAAGTTCAGCTGAGAAGGACATGTTATAGGTTGACTCTGGCCACTTACTCACTGCATCTTAGTGGGGTAGAAGAAAGAATTGGAAGAGCAAAAACAAGAAAATATTCTGGTTAAAAAAAAAAGAAAGGAAAATAAGTGGTGTAAAGGAAATTACCTACTACATTTGATCGGCAGTCTAATGTTCAGATAGTTTCCAAGGAATGCCAATCTTAGTATGACTTCCTCAGCAATACTTTTATTTCTCAGCATCGTGTTATATGGTACAGAATATCCCTCTGTCAGCTTGTGCCAGCTGTGCTGGCTATGTCACCTCTTAGCTTCTTGCCCACTCGCTTCGTGGGGGCAGAGTGAGAAACAGAGAGGTCCTTGATGATAGGCAAGCAGTGCTTTGTATTGCTTGTTAGCAGTAGCAAAACCATTAGTCATTATCAATGCTCTCTTGGTCAGTAGTCTAAAACAGAAAACCACACAGGCTACTATAAAGAAAATTAACTGTTTCAGGATAGGTGATGCCACAATTTTAAGGAAGAAGATAAGGAAGTCATTGTCTTGTGGGCCCGTATTGTTGTCATTGCATGACTGCCTGATAGACTCTGGCATGAGCTTGGGTGCTTCTAAAGTAACCTTTTAGAAACATAACCAAACAGAATCATAAAATGGCTTGGGTTAGAAGGAACCTCAACGATCGGATAGAATCATAACTTCTTCGGAAAAGGTGTAAATGTAATTCCTTTCCAAGATCATCTTGCAGTCATAGTTATGAAAAATGAATTAAATGAAGTCATAAATGCTGGATGTTGTCCAAGTTAAAAAAAAAAAACAACAAAAAACAACCAAACAAACAAAAACCAAAATTCAAAACAAACAAATGAAAAAACAGAAAGGAAAATGAAGATTTGCCAGTTAATTCAGTTTATGTCTTGATCAGTTTGACGTTTTGTTTTATTCCCTCATCTACAGGGAAGATCAGAAATGTGACTTCATTTGAAACTAGATGGCTACAAATACTTGTGTCGAGCGAATATTCTGAAGTTATTGATATAGAGAATTAAATAATAAGGAAAAAGGCCTGCTGGAGTCTTATTAGGTTTCAGATGTTCTGAGTAACTAGTTCTTATTATGGTCTGTGTCTAGTAGACATCTTCTTACTCTTGAGGAAAGTATATCTTCTAAGAGAACATTACTTTAACAGAAGATAGTCACTGCTAGTAACTGCTGTGAGGTAGAACATGTTAATACAGGAACGGACTAGAACAGATTCCTGAACTTTGTGTCATCAGATGCAAGACTAGATGCAGGAAATGGAGGGGTTTTTTTTTTTCAGAAGTTAAAAGAGAGTTTGTAAAGCTACAATACCAGGGCAATAAGACTCATCAGGATTCTCTAATATCTTTAGAGTCTAATGCTCTTGTAACCAAACTCCAGGTAGGATGTTCTTGCAGGCAGCTCCTCACCTGTGCTGAGCTAGAGGGCAGCCCTCTCACCTGCATAAACCTACTGCTCACCTGCACCTGTAAGCTCTTCAGTATACTTCCCTTGTTTTCAGAAAGGTGTAGCTGATTTCTCTCATTAATCAAGGATGTGCCTGAACACAGAAACTGAAATCAAAACAAATGGGACAGGCATGTGGCTGAAGTTCCTATAAGAGCAGTAGTTCCTATTTCTGCAGTCTTGGGTCCCTGGTCTTGAATGTGCTATAATTTTGCCCTTGTGCATTTCTCAAGTACTTTTGTGGCTGTAAAATTATTAATATTTGAGAGAACTAAGAAATTTATTGTGGAAATAATCATAATGATTCTATGAAAAGCTAGTATTCTGTGATTGTCTCCAGCTCCTACTTCTACCCTTATTTCTGAGTTCCACTTCTGTAGGTTGTGCAACTTCTACAGACTCCACCAACAGCCCTCTCTCCGTAGTACCAGTTGTGGCAGTTAAGCTACTCAAGGAGTCTGTCTCTCCCAGGCATGGGTACTTGGCCTTGTTAACATGTAGATGACTGTCTGAAGTCATGTATTCAGCTAGAATAAGGAGCTCTGACATGACTGTGGGGGAACCCTGTATAAGAACCTTAAGGACTTTTTTTTGCCTTGTAAGGAGGGGAGAAATTAATTCAGTGGAGTATTTTACACTGATGAGAAACTATGCTCAAGCAGATTAGAAATGGAAAGAGTAGAGACGAGGTCATGAAAGTGCAAATAGGCATTTCTAAATGTCAACTTTGTAAAAGAAATTAAAGCAACTAGTAAAAGCTTCTTCAACCATATATATTAAAAATATGACTGAGAAGAAGTGAGGCCTCTGGGGTGAGGATAGGAAGAAGTTAAAATTTGAGTCATGTCTCCAGGTCAAAGTGCATAGAATAGAATCATAAAATCCTGGAATTGTTTGAGCTGGAAGGGATCCTTAGTGGGCATCTAGTCCATTTTTCCTGCAGTGAACAGGCACATCTGTCTAATCTACTAACTGCCTTAAAGGCAAAAACTGCGTAGTACTTGAAGACTGAATTATGGCTCTGCAGCTGAGAAATCAGCCACACTGCTCTGAAAACAAGGGAAGCATGAAGAAGTGCTCGTGGGTGCAGGTGAGCAGTGTGTTTCTGTGCCTGAGAGGGCTGCCATGAAGATCAGCACAGGCAAAAATTTGCCTGCAAGAAAACCCCAGTGGGGTTTTGGTTCCATATGGGGCAGAAGGCAAGTGATTGCAGGATCCCTGCCTCCTGTGTTGCAAAGCTGGAAGGGAGCCCAAGACTCAGGAAGGACAAAAGGATGGTGTTCTGTGTGTAGGCAGTAGAACTACTGTGGGTGTTTTAATCCTTGCTTATGCTGTGGTTCCTAATTGGTGTTGCACAAGTCACATATTAAAATATGTTCAAGCTTGGTTGCCTTTTGCAGGATCTTTCTTTCGTGGATGCACAATCATGTTTGCAATCAGTGTGCTGAACTCAGAAACTGCTATAAAAATGCTGAGTGGTGTGAAAAAATAAATCCCAAATTATAACAACAGGAAAACAAAATGCTTTTGGCACAGGCATTTAATAATTTTAGTTTGGATCGTTGTGTGTTACAGTTTCTCTGTAACAACATATATATTGATTTTAGATTCTGCTGAATTTGGACCTTAAACCTTAGGGGCATCTGTGAAGCTGGAGCATGCCGAGGGTATGTTTCTTAGGAACTGCAGGTTAAAGGAGATGCGCAGCACAGGGATATGTGGTGATTGTTGAATACATTATTATTGGCCCTCTTTAAAAAGAATGTGAGTGTGCAGTTACAAATGATGCAATGTGTAGAGTTCTAGATGAGAGTTTCGTTGTGCTTATGACAGAACCTGGTTTTGTGCCTCACTGTAATACCATGGCAGAGTTCTCAGCACTTTTTTTAATTGTTATTGCTCACCCATAAAGTACAGCTGAGAGTGAAAGCAAAGTTTGCTGGCAGCCAAATGGTAAGATTTCATGGGTGCTTTTTCTGTTTTGAAAAAGATGTAAGAATTGTTTTCACAAGGAAAAAGCAATAAAAAATATATATGTTAGCTTACTATCTCTACCAGACGTAAGGAATGGACTGAGTCGTAGAATCACAGAATCATTAAGGTTGGAAAATGTGTCTAAGATCATCTAGTCCAATCATCCACTGACCACTGGTATTTCCCCACTATACCACATCCCTTTGTGCTACATCTCCATGTTCAAGAACACCTCCAGGGACAGTGACTCCACCACCTCCCTGGGCAGCCTGTGCCAGTGCATCACCACTCTTTCAAAGCAGAAATTCTTCCTGAGCTCATACAGACTTTGTTTGAGCAGCCTAATCCCACAACAGTTGGCTCCCTGAGCAGAAAAGCAGCTCCCATGGAGGTCAAAGGCTTTTCACAGCCCTTCAGGCTCTTTTGCAGCAGTCTGGTCAGACTGTACATGGCTGCACACATTCAGAGCACAGACAGCCAAACCCATGGGGAGGAGGAAGAAGCTGCCAGGCTTGTCAGGGTGCTCAGGGCAGCTCAGACATTCCAGGGATTATATTTACCTGGAAACAAATTACTTCAGTGCTGTGTACCTTACCACTAGATTTTTATTTTTTTTTTTGGTCTAGGTGTATTCTGCGCTGTGCCAATTTATCTGCAGTGGACTAAATGAAAATAGATGGATATATACTGGATAAAAATGTTGTAATAGCTACCAGTTCAGCAGTCACTTACTGAATTTCTGGAGATCTGGACAACTATGTCAAGTGCTTGTGAAAAGAGTTGTCACCGATAGAGGTCTGTATGTATGAGCTCCCAGATGTGTACCACATAGATTTTGAGAGTGTGTGGGCAGTTGTTGCAGAACACTATGGTGCAAATTCACCTTAACAGATTTCCCAATAGTTTCTCTGGGTAAACATGACTGCTGTGGCTTTCACTATCTGGACTTTTCCGTGTGGCTCTGGAATGTATTTGGTGATCTGGATAACACAAAGAAAGGATGTGGGAAGATGGGGAAAGGATGTGTTTGAGACCTTCCATGTTTGTTAACTCCAGTGTCTTCTAGGCTTTGTGTTCTTTGTCTCCCTGTAGACCAGAAATGAAACCCCCATTTTCATCTGCTCCTTTTCAGGTAGTTGCTAGTTTTATAGGTGAGTAAGGGCAAGTTTTGTGTATAGCTGTAGAGTAACGTGATTATTATTTTATTTTTTTTCCTGAAATCACTTAAAAAAGAACCATACAAACAACTCACATTTGCAACAACTGTTGCATATTTTACTACCACAACAAGTATGAAACAGGCTGTATGTATGACAAACTACCCCATGCCAATACTGCTCTGGAATGTGAGCACAAAAATGTATCGGGGTAGATGCTTTTACTTAAGCCAAGATAAAGTGTTACAAAATACTATGTGACAGCACAGTATAATTTTTTTCTCCAGTTCTTTTATCGCTGCCTTTTAATGAATATCAATAGTCCCATTTCTCTTTCAGCTAGGGTGGTTCAAGCATTGCTACACATCGGGAGATTTAAATTGATGTTTTGGGCTTGAGTGATTAATTTGCAAGATGCTACGTGATTTGAAGTATTAGAATTGCATCATTTACAACTCTGTGTCAGCTAGAATGCCTGCCTGCTCCATGCAGGGCTGAGGGCAAGGCAGACGTCTCTGCTATGTGTGATTTCAGTTGTCTCTGTCCAACGGTTCTTGTGCTACTGTTACAGAAAATAAAGGAAGACTAAAAATAGACTTCACATCTGGCAATGTCTGCAAACAGAGAACTGCATGGGGTGTACTAAGGAAGGTAACTGTAAGAAGAAAAACTTCATGATCGCTTTTAGCACGTATAGGCTGTAAACTCCTTTCTAGTTTCTTAGGCAGAAAATCTCTCAAGTAAAGTTATTCTGCATAAAGTAAATGAAACCTTTCTCCCGATGAATAAGATCATCTCTGCCTTGAGCAACCCTTGCCTGGGCTTCCTGCATGCTGTCTGCCTGAGAGAGAGAATACACAGGCAAAAGTGGGACTCATCATGCTGAAGTGCCTTGTTCAAGAACACAGCTTGGCTGCATTCATCACAGCAACGGTATCATCAGACAGAAATGTGTTTCCAGTTTTTTGACTTTGACCCTGTAGTCTGTAACTGTTTCTTCCTGTACAGATCAAACTGTGTATCAGAGAGGAGTGAAAAGGTGGAGAGAATCATTCTGTGGAGAAGCCTGTCTTAGTAATAGTGGGAGAGGTTAAGACAACTATTATATTAACAGGGATGTCTCAATTAAGCATCTCACTGACTTTTTTTGACTCATTCTTCATCAGCAAGTGCTCTAGCCCAAGCTGCAGAAAGCAGAGTCTGGGACTGGAAGAATGAAGAACCATCCAGTGTAAAAGACCATAGTTGAAACCACCTAAGGAACCCAAAGGTGCACAGGTACATGGGACCTGATGAGATGCGTCGGTGAATCCTGGGGGAACTTGTGGATCATGTTGCTAAGCCTTTATTAATCCTATTTGAGACACTGTGGTGGTGTGGTGAGGTTTCCAGTGACTGAAGAAGGGGAAACATAACCCTCCTTTTTAAAAATGGAAGAAAGTAAGATGTGGGGAACTACAGACCAGTCAGTCTCACCTTTATGCCCAACAGATCAGGAATCATAGAGGAGGTCATCCTGAAAACTATGCTAAGGCATGTGTAGAACAGAGAGGTGACTGGTGAGAACAAGCATGGCTTCACTAGAGGCAAATTGTGCCTGAAAAGTTTAGTGACCTTCTATGGCAGGTTAGCAGCAATAGTGGGTAAGGAGAGAGCAAGTGATGTCATCTACCTGGACTTGACAAAGCAGTTGACGCTGTCCAGCACAGCATTCATGTCTCTAAAATGGAGAGAAATGGGTCTGAGTGATGAACCACACAATGGATAAGGAATTGGTCATACTCAAAGGCTTGTGGACAACAGCTTGATGTTCAAGGTCTCTTCCAATCCAAACCATTCTATGATTTATGGTTACAAACACAATAGATTAATAAATGTAAATGAAAAGTTTCGTGTAAGGTAAAAAGCTCATAATTAAGGACTTAATTCAATATTGCCCTATAAAGGGTTTTGATGAAAATTTGATGAGGCAGACTATGCCACATCTGCCTACTACTTAAAAGCACTCATGGATGGTAATTTCAGATTAAAAAATATCAGATTTGAATGATGGCAGTATTTCATATGTTGTGGGTTTCGTTTTTTCTGGGTCAGGCACAAAAGTGATGTCACTCAATGGGAAAGATTTAGAGATATCTCATGGAGGGATTGCAGACCTTGGAGCATTCTGCTGTTTTCACTGTGTTAGTGTAGTCATAAGCTCCATGCTTTGTTGACAGGAATTACGATTGAATAAAATATGCTAGCAAACATATTTATGGGCAGCTTTTTGCTAACTACACAGGTTCCCTTATAATTTTTTATTTTGATTCTGTATGACATTATGGAGATCTATTGTATGGTAAATGTTGGATTAATGACAAACTCATGCATTACAGAGTGCTAACAGTGCTTTAGTTTTCTAAAATGATAATGTTATAAAAACCTGTAGGACAGCCAAGACGCTTCCTCAGATTTCTCTTCTGGCTAAAATCCATGTTCAATCAATTATGGAAACTAGTTAACAGCTTACCATATCCATTTCCTAATGCTCTATGAAGAAGATCACAATATATTCTTTCATCATATCGCCATCTGATTTGATTGAACAGCAGATTCTAAATTATCTTCCTAAATCTTTCAGTGTATGTATATTTATATTCAGTGGAGTAGCCTACAGGTCTCTTGAGTAATCAGACCTTCCAGTGGCAACTCAGAAAGGGCAAGAAGAAACAGGGCATTTATTCATGGGTGTGTCGAAGAGTCTGGTGTGAACGTGGAAGAGGAGGGTGTGTTTTGCGTGAAGGGAGTCAACCAGCCCTAGAAGCACAGGGTGTGGTTGGGAGTGAGACTGTATAACGGGTAGGCTGACATGGTTCATCTGTCTGAACACAGCGTGGCAAGGCTGAGATGAGTGAATCTCAGTGCTGAATGCGCATCCAGAAGTGCAGATGGCTCCGCAGACTGGCTCCACAGAAAAGGGAAGGAAACCTGTTTCAGCTTTTCCACAGCTTTTCACTTGGGAAGAGATCAGAATCCACAATGGCCATGGCCCAAATAAAGAGCAGTGGCTGGTGATCGACCGGAATGTTTACGACGTCAGCAATTTTTCCAAACGGCACCCTGGAGGCAGCCGGGTTATTGGCCACTATGCTGGGCAAGATGCAACGGTAAGATCTAGGGACGGAGTGGAGGAATGTGGCTCCAGTGCTGGGACTAGAGGACGACATGGTTGGACTCCAGTGGAGAACGCTTGTGATGGTTTGGCTCTGTGCTTGGTCTGGTAAAGTCAGTTTGGATGAGGCCCTGGGCAACATGATCTGGTGGGTGGCAACCAGCTCATGGCAGGGGTTGGAGCTGGTTGGTTTTTGAGGTCCCTTCCAACGGAAGCCATTCAATGATTCTGCGATAAGGTAGTGGATGTATCTGGGCTGTTTGTAAAAGTACAGTTCTAGTTACCCTCAAGATCAGAGTTACCTGCTACATAAATTATAAAGCTCAGGTTCATTACATTAAAATGTAAACGGCGCTCATGCATACAGGCTGCCATGCCACTGGGCATAATGGGGCAGGCTGTCTTCCAAGTACCTGCAAAGTGTTTCTGTTGCAGTAGAGTGAAAGGGAAGAGGTTGGAAGTGGTGCACTCAGTGTGTACTACTGTTTTAATGTCTGAGGACTTCCAGATGTGATAGAAGACAAGGACAATCGAAGATAGAGCAAGAGCATGAATGAAGAAGAGGTAATGTTCAGAGAGAAACAGGTATTAATGCTGGGGTCAGTGAAGAAAGAAAAGGAGGTAACCAAGGGAAGGACCCTATTTTGTACAAGTGAGTGACAGAAAAGAAGGTCTTGATCAAAAATTCTGTTCTAAACGAGGGGGAAGAATGATAAAATACAAGAAAAACAACTGAGAGATCAAGAGAATGACATTTGGCTGCGGAAGATGAAGAAACTTTCTACAAATAGTCCATCTGAAAGCTGATATAGAGACACCTGCAAGAATGTTTGATTTAAATGATCTCTCTGAGTTGTTGTTTGTTGAAAGAAATAATACATTTTAAGCAGATTTCATACATTATTTGCTAAAAGTTGATACTGAATTTCTGAACTCTCAGAAGCAAGATCAGGATTAGGACAAAAACACTTGGTGTGGAGACCCAAATTTAATTCGTGTCACAACAGATTTTCTGTCTTCAAGAAAGTAGATTGTCCTTTCTGTTCCTCACTTTTCAGTATATAAAGTATGAGAACTCTTCCTAACTCATGGTTCTAAACAGATCAGAGCAGTTATTTTGCACAAGGCATTCGTTTCACTGTCTGAAATTGAAGCAGAAAAATAACTAGTGTTCTCAAGTGAAGGAAAAAAACCCTTCTGGGTCTCCTGTGTTCTCTTCTCAAGCCTGAAGTCCAAGATTTTTTTTACCCAGCACTCCTGACCAATCCAGAGCTCATTTTAAAGATATGGTGAGAATTATCTTCCTCTATATGCATAACTTTGCAAATATTGACAGTGCTCTTTGCAGAATATTACACTGATGTCAAATGTAGGGAGTTAGGTTTATTGCAGATGATACTCCTTTAAGGTAATCTCTTGTAAGGTAAGGTAAGAGCAGAGAAGATAAACAACATGTTGCAGGATGAAAAGGTTTGCATTTCTCTGATACAAATCCATGATACTGAGATTGTGGATAGAAAATTCTGCACATAAAGTTCCTGTCTCCTGTCTCTAAACTGCTGTACAGATTCTTACTTCTTCATTCTGTTTCAAAATTCCTGGGAAGAGGAACTTACATAGTATAGTATAATAAATGGTAGGATGAGGAACAGAGATTCGTAGCAGAAAGATTTCCCCAGACCACTGGATCTGGGCAGACTTTCTCATGATTCACTGTGACAAAGGGCCATGAGAAGTCTGTAGAAAGCTTATCTGTTCAAAATATCACTTTTTTCTGGCTTGAGTAAAGTGCTCTGAGATGGGCCTTTTCTGAAGACAAGCTCAAGAGGAATACCAAACTGCACAAGGGAAGTCCTCTTCTTGTCTGGAATCATGCAGACATTTTTGTGTCATGTCATAAGATCAGCTTATTGTAGAGACAAAATCTGCATGGATATGACTGGTCAGACACTGAGGGTTTTGTAATATCGTCTCTTTCTGGAAGATAAAGGACTATAGTTAGCATCTTCATCTTCCTTCTGGGAAATCCACTGAGGAGATGAACTGAAGAAGAGCTGTGATTCATCTGGGGTTTCCTGTTTCCTTTATGCCACAGTTCATATTTCCTTTTGGAACTGGTACTTTGAATGGTTCTTGAACAAATATGTTTGTGTGGCTAGCGTTACTCGGTTACCCAAAATATCAATTAATCTAAAAACAGGCAACAGTAAGAGAAAGCTACATAGCCCTGTGTATGTATATTTCCATTGGTCCTACTGTGATAAAGGTAGGGCTTAACAACATCATTGTATTTTCCTAAATATGGCAAGGAGACACCTCACTGATGTGTTTTCCTACTCCCGGGTCCCATCCATAGGGCAGGGCTGCTGGCTGAAACCTTCTAAGGAAGGACTGTGTTGAAAGAAACAGATGAAAGAGAATGTTTCCCTCTGCAAATAGTTTTTCATCAAACACTTTCATACTCATTACCAGCCTCACCCAGATACTTATATGACATCTAGTTTCTTGAAACTTCTCCAGCTTCCTTGGGCCTAGCTCCAGCTGATGGCAAAACACTACAAGAACAACTGAAGGAACAGGGCTCTGAAGATCTTTGGAAAAGAAAAGGAATCAGGGCTGTGTTTTATATCAGTGATATGGAGGAAGTAGAAACTTGGCATCTGGTATTTAACAGTATACATATTTAACAGTATCCTATTTGTCTGTGTATTGATTTGTAGGATGCCTTTGTAGCATTTCACAGTGATAAGGCTCTGGTGAAGAAATACTTGAAGTCTCTGCTGATCGGGGAACTGGCACCAGATCAACCCAGCTTTGAATCTAACAAAAAGGTGAGTGACCTAGAAACTGTGAAATGGCTTGGGGTTCTGCATGGGAGGAGAAAAAATAAAAAAGAGGGGGATATATAGTTTCTGGAACAGCAGAATTGATATTGTACCTTGGGTTGGGTTGGTGGTTGGGGTGGCAGCTGCCATAGTCATACATTTAAACATGCAACACAGTCCCAGAAAAACTAGATCCATACGTGGGTGTGAGGAATGGGCCCCAGAGCACCAACATCTGATCAGTTCTTCCCACTGTGATGTCTCAATGACACAGCCTGTCAGCAGATTGTTCCCGATGTCAAAGCAAAGCAGAGATCTATTGATCTCATACTCACCCTTGTGCAGGAACTCCACTGATAAAATATTTCCACTGACTTAGAATCATAGAATCATTTGAAATGGAAGTAAACCTTAGATACCATCTGGTCCAACATCCCCTGAAATGAACAAGGACACCTACAGCTAGATCAGGGTGCTTAGAGCCCCATCCAGACAGAACTTGATTGTCTCCATGGCCACTTCCATGGCCACTCCAGGATTCCTGGATCTTCTGTATTACATTTTCAAAGTAGCTAGTGCATTAATACTTCTTTTACCCACAGAAATCACTTTTAGAAGACTTCCGTGAGCTGCGCTGCACTGTAGAGAAGATGGGACTTCTGAATCCAGATTCCACCTTTTTCATTCTGATTTTCCTTCACCTCCTGGTACTGGATGCTGCATCCTGGCTTACAGTCTGGTACTTTGGGATATCCTTATTGCCTTTCGTTGTTGGCATGGCATTCTTCACCATCGCTCAGGTAAACTGCTGACAGCAATTAAATAGTGTGGACATGTTTGTTTCATCTCAATGAAGAGGATCAATGAAACGTTCATCTTCCAGTCACTGATTTACTCTGTCCTCTTAGATCTAATAAGCTGGCTGAAGACAACAAGCAGTTTTCGTTGCTTCTTGCAAGCCTAGGTTTGCTGACAAGCTGTTCATTCTGGTTGGTATGGTGTTGTGAGTTTAAGTAGGCAGCTTTATAAGATGAGATGGGCTGATCTAATCATTCACCCCAGACAGAAGAGGGAATATCTCATTCTCAGTTCCATTTTTGAATCCAAGTTCTGTTTACTGTCTGATGGCTCTGATGTTTGGTTCATCATGAGCCAACCCCACTCACTAATTCAGAATAGTTTTCTGCTGTGAGGTGCAATGAAGTTCTGGATTTGGAAATTCTTTCACTTTCTGGATGGTTACTTGGAAATTGTATATATTTTCAATGGGAACTGGAGACTTCATGCTCTAACAGTCAAACTCACTGCAATGATATTTTGCTGTACAACAAAACTAATATCTGACACTGAGAAACTTTAATGGGCAGTGTTCTGGAAGGAAGTTCTCAGCACTGAGCAGGTAGGACTGCAGGTGGTCCTTCTTCCCCAGATCAGGAGATGAACTCATGCTATGATGCTAAGGAGACTCCCAGGCGTAAATTAATACAACACTGCTACGATTCTGAATCCCTGGCAATCCTTTTGTCTTCTAGATCCAGATGGGCTGGTTCCAACATGATCTGGGGCACTGCTCTGTCTTTAGGAAGCCTAAATGGAACCATCTGCTGCAGATCATTGTGATAAATGTCCTGAAGGTAATTGCCTTACTGTGGGAATATTCTCTGGGCCTAATGTGGACTAAACAATGAGTGGAAGTGACTCCACATTCAAGCAGCATTACCTGTGAGGAAAATATAGTGCAACTGTCAATGATAGGTTGAAAAATAATGATTGGTGATAGAGTTCTAATCTGAATCCCTGGTATTTGGCTTTTCCTTCAGGGGTTACCTGCCAGCTGGTGGAATCATCTGCACAATCAGCACCATGCCAAACCCAACTGTTTCCGCAAAGACCCTGATCTCAATATGCACCCTCTCCTGTTCAGCTTGGGAAAGACACTCTCTGTGGAGGTGAGTATGGAGCTGGAGGGCCTTTGGCATAAAAGATGGAACTGAGATGTTATGATTATGGCTTTCTGCCTAAACTTATAATATTAACTTGAAAAATGGGGAAATGGTTTCAAACTAAAAGAGGTGAAATTCAGACTGGTTGTAAGGAAGAAGTTGTTTTTTACAGTAATGGTAGCGAGGCACTGGAACAGGCTGCCCAGAGAGATGGTGGATGCTTCATCCCTGGAAACCTCCAAGGTCAGGGTGGACAGGGGTCCAAGCACCCTGATCTTTCTGTAGGTGTTGCTGTTCACTGAAGGAGAGTTGGACTAAATACCCTTAAAGAATCCTTTCCAACTCAAACACTTCTATAGTTCTAGGATTCTATAATTTCCAAAGTTTTAGATGGTCTAAGAGTCTCACAGTCAGATTGTTCTGACTCCTCCACTCCCAGTAGCTGATCCTTGCTGGATGCATTCACACCAAGGTTCAAGTTCAAGATACCTGACTTAAGCACCAACCTGGGCCTGGTTATCATGATGCTTAGGCAGCAAACTCTTAAAATCAGTATTTAAGTTCTCTGTGTTGCTAGAAGAGCAGGGTAAGTACCTCGAAGGCCTTCCAAACAATGAGTCAGTCCACTCGATTAGTGCTAGATGACTTTAGTGATATTGTAGATATTGAGTCAGATTTTCCCTCTGGGTCCTTTTGGTTGTAAGACCTGCTTGGCACCTAAATCCTTCAGTACCAATGTAGCTGCTATGCACAAAATGCAGGCATAGCAAATTATTACTTAATCTCTTTTTTTTAGTCTCATAAAAATAATTCCACAAACACATCTCCTCCTTTTTCCTGTGATTTCATATATCAGGATAGGTAAGGTCTCCTGCCTTTTCTTCTCCCAGCAATTCCATTTACTCATGGAATGAATAAATGACATCTTGCTTAGATAAGCATTCTCTTTAAATAATGCATCACTCTCCATTAGATGGTAATAAGCAATGAAATCTTTCCAATGCATGTGGAAAATTCCAGTTCTGCTGTCTCAGGAAGGCTCCTGGGAAGAGAGTTTTTATTAATAGAAAAAAAGTATTTATTAATAGAAAACAGTTAGCTGCAACATGAAAGAATATAGTCAGTGATCTTTCAGATCTCTCATAGCATTAACATGAGCGAGCAGTATCTACAATGAGGTGTATGTCCCTGTGCTAGATTGGATTGGATGGAAGTGAAAGTACAGGAAACTAGTTCTCATCTCTTTCAGCTTGTAACAGAAATGAGTCAGGCATTCTGTGGATGGGCAAAATGCTTTTCAGTGGTTTCATTTTGTTTAGTATGTTTGGTTTCAGTTTTGATCTAGTGAAGATATCTTTGAGACTTTCCTCAGTTATAAGGGAGCTCTAGAAATAGAAAAAAGAATATTGTTTTATCCTTCAAATAATCAAAAGTACAAAATTTGCAGATGATATCAATAATCCTGTTGTGTAAATAGTGAAAAAATACACTGAGGCAATAAGGGTACTTGTGCCATGAAAGTATTTAATCTCTTCACTGTTTCATGAAGTCAAGATATTTAACAAAAAAGCAAACATCTCTATAGAGTATTTACTACTTAGATCTTGCAGCAGTGATTTTGCAGTCTTTATAGAACAACCACTCAACCACTCTACCGCTCAAAGAATTGGCATGTCTGTACCCCGTATCCCATCTGATGCAGAAATTTAGGCATAGTTTTCTCAGCAAACACATCCTGCATTCATCATCCGCTGTTTCCTGACTCAGTTTTCATCTGAATAACCTTTTCCTCCCCAAGCAGAGATGATTTAAGTGCTGTGGTGAGTGTGCGAACATGAATTCACTGAATCTCATTGCTATCACTGGAATCTTCCCCTGCAAAACTCAAATGCCTTTTGAATATTTTTGTTAATTTTGTGTATTTTTGTATCCTATTATGAGTTTTGGAACTCTCACTAAAAATTGTTGTATTCTGACATTGACACGTATTGATACCTGGATATGGAGGCTCAAATGAAATGTTCCTTTTTGCTGCTTTGGACCTTCAGTGCCTGATTTTCTAAAGAAAGGTTGGATTAAAGATGTAGTAAAGGTAGTTCTTGATGAGTATTTATGAAGAATCTAAATTCTCCAACTAGGTCATTACAATGTCCTTTCATTTTTTTCAGCTTGGAAAAAAGAAGAAGAAGTTCATGCCTTACAATTATCAGCATAAGTATTTCAGCTGTGAGTATCTCGGCTTTCCTATAGTGCTGTAGGTACATCACCCCAAAATTGCAACTTCATCTCCTTCCCAAAATATCAGATTTAAAGATACTCCCATTGAAATCACAGCTTCAGAGATAATCACAACATTAAGGAGTCTTCATGCGATGAGGAACTTCCTCTGACTATGTGATGTTAGGTACAGCATAAGTGTTATTCAGGTGTAAGGGATGGGGAAGAAAACTAAATGGGAAAGAAATGAAGAAGTGAAGGATGCTGAAATGAAATGAACAGATTGTGTGGACACCTGAAAGCTACTGCAAATGGAAACCAGCAAATTTTCCTCACACTGCAGAAAAGAATATTTCGAAACGATTTATGTTGCAGTGAAGTTATAAGTATCTCTCTGTTTTTATTCTTTCCTGCAGTATTGGCCCCACTTGCGCTTATACCCTTCTTCCAGGTGTCCATATTCTACTTTGGAATCAGGAAGAAAAAGTGGTTGGTAAGCACTGATTGCACTGTCCAGAAATAGTTCAAAAATGTAACCACTTGTACTGTTTGTGGTTGGGTTTCCTTGCTTTTACTCTTCCTTTCCTCTACTCCCATCTCCCAGGGATGGGGAACTGAACAAGGAGCTGTGTAGCACTTAGCTGCCTACTAGGTTTGACCCCTGACACTGCCATGTGGTTATGTCACCTTTCAACGAAGGTGATTATGAGGTTTGGAATAGAAAAGGGTTTTGTTTTTTTCAGTATGAATGCTTATCTCAACAAGACCAGAGTGAATTTGTCAGGAGATGCCTTTTAGCCTCTTAGCAGGTAGATGCAAGCTAACAGAAAACGATGGGACCTGGACAGAGTGGGATTACATATTTTTTCCTGGTGTTTAGTTAAGTAAAGTTAGTGCTTTGAGAATATTTCAGGGATACACTCAGGAGGCAGAGTGATGGTGTGGAGCTTATGCTTGTTAAGTAAGAGATCATAGGAAGAACATATTTTATGCTGAAATAAAATGAAGAGGGGGAAATGGAGGGATTTCTTCAATGAAGGCATCATCATCTTCTTTATTTTGTTTTCTTTTTTTTTAATCAGGAACTGCTATTGGTGGTGTTTTTCAACATTCGAGTCTGCCTCATGTATATTCCTTTAATGGGATTTAACAATTTCATGGTGTACTACTGGCTGTCCAGGTAACATACAGCATACTCAAAGTCCCCATGACTAATACTGGCAAACAATACTGAGTGTCAATAGAAATAAATAAAAAAAGTCATACTACTCATACTAGTCAGACTTTACAAAATTACAGTTTGCTCAGGAATAAGTAGTGAGCCAAGAAAATCATTATGAGTTTGGAGTGGAGGAGGCTGCTCAAGGACCACTGCAACAACAGATTTAGTGGCTCTCAAAAGAAAGTCAGGGGGCAATTCCTCCAAAAGTTAAGAGGAAAAGAAATGTAATAGAAAATCCTGAATTTTGCAGATGTGCTCCATAAGATAAGACAAGTCTTACGAGAAGCTGGCTAGATAGTTACTTTAAGGCTACTGCTTTTTTGAGTCTTCTTGGTAACTGCTGCTGGAAAGCTCTCAGTCCCTATTCTCTACCCTGCCCTTTTTTATGTGTCAGATAATGAAACATCTGCTTTAATGGCAAGTCTGGATGCAATTAGGTGCACTAAATGTGTTTCTATGTTTGTCTGGTCAGGTACCTAGAGAGTACGTGGTTTATTTGGGTCTCACAGATGAACCACATTCCAATGCACATTGATTATGACATGAACAAAGACTGGGTATCAACACAGGTGAGAATATCTTTTCTTCTGGAAGCTATGGGCCTGCAGTTCTGAATTATAGGACATGGTCCTATCATCCTATAGAATCAATCAAGCCTGTGTGCACATCAGTGAAAAACCTTTCTTACTGAGACAAGATCTAGCCAAACTAACCTATGTTCCAAGAATCCATTTCAAGCTAAGCTTTGTTTAATTCTTTATGTCAATGAAGGTGTCTCAGACATCAGAAGTTGTCTTTTATGTTAGTCAAGGGTGATTGCTGGGGTTTAATTATCTAGACTTCCAGAAAAATAAAAACTAAATCACTCTTCTTTTTTCCTCCCAGCTCCATGCAACATGTAATGTGAACCAATCTTTCTTCAATGACTGGTTCACCGGGCACTTGAACTTCCAAATTGAGCACCAGTAAGTATGAATATAGGGATAAGAGAGAGAATAACAAGCACTTAAAAGTGAGAAATGCTATGTCATCTCAAAACTATATTCATCAGAAAATCTTTTGCTCTCACTCTGGGAGATGGCTGGGAAAAAATTTGAATAGTGGGTACAGGGCATTTTGCAAGCCAAGACTTACAATAGCTGTATGTCATTCAATTCTGCAGCCTTTTTCCCACAATGCCTCGTCACAACTACTGTAAAGCAGCACCGTTGGTGAAAGCCCTATGTGATAAGCACGGCATTGAGTATAAAAGCAAGACTTTACTCAGAGCATTTGTAGATATTTTGAAGTAAGTATCAATTAACATTTGTAGAAGCACTCTTTCTGTAATGGAAGCTGAGTAGTGCCTCCTTATAAATGATGTTTTTTTCTTGCAGCTCACTGAAAGAGTCAGGAGAACACTGGCATGAAGCCTATCTGCATGGATAGATGCTGGCAGCTCTTGAAGGGAACTTCTTCACAACTGTTGCAGAGTCAGCACAGACCAACAGGGTGTTTGTGGCTTCTGACGTAGGATCTTGGGAGCTGGGCAAAGCTAATTGCAGTAAGAATGATGGGTGGGGAAGTGAATTAAAGATATATTTTTTTCATTGTTCTGAACCACGGTATTTCTATTTTTTGCTGCTCTCAAACTTGGCATTCAGAGCCATGATGAACTGGGCCTTTAAATTTGGGAGTCGTAGCTCTTGAATCAGCTGCATCAATTTACTGCGTAGGTGGGGCTTAAAACAACTCTGCTCCTTGCTCATGGGAAAAGTCTAAGTGGAAATTCTTAGTATTTTTGGCTTAATGGCTCAGGGAAAATGGAATTAGACAACGCAAACTGCAGGAAGTCAGAATATATTAGGATGGGAGGACTTTCTTGGGATATTCAAGTATAGGTAAATAAGCAAAGAACAAGGTGGCCTGCAGTATGTTGTCATCACTAGTGATCGTATGTACACTGCTTTCTCTTACTAGTTAACTGAAGTGTTTTATCTTGTACTGTTCATGAAATGCTTAGGGAAGTAGATAACTGGATACTAAGTTTTACTTCTCTAACAGCTAGTTTGAATATGATCCAAAAATTTCTGTATAGTGTGTATAATTTGTATGTATAAATATATATATATAATTGTTTGCTGTCTGATTAGCTTTCTAATGTGTTGTGTTACACATCTTTGCTTATGTTAGACTTTTAAAACTCTTAATTTCAGTAGACTGACTTTGAATGAGCCTTATAAACCTAGGTGTTGAGGGATGGGTCCAGGTCTCAAGGGTTTATAGGGTTCTATTGCTTTTATTGACTTTTATATCTATTATTTTTTCTCTAAATACTTCCCAGTAATTTCAAGGACAAATGCGTATTTACATAAATGAACCATTAGGCAACTAAGTGCATTTGTGGCTCCTTCCTGCATCCAAAAAAGCAATTAAATCATGCCTCCTAATACTCTCATTCCATGCAGTCTTCTCTAGCCCTTACAGTGTTTTTTCCTCCATTTCAGCATCCCAAAGAACTAGCTCTTACAGGTTTTGTTCCTGTAAGCTGTTTGGCCCCTCCAAGAAGGAGGGGAAGGACCTAGCCCCTCCATACTTAGGGTTCTGCAAAGCTTCTGCTAGTGGAAAGCATAATGACCACCTGCATACAAGGCACAGTAGGTCTCCCTAGGAATAGTATATGACCTCTGATACATGTGTCTGATCTTGATTTATTTATAACATTTTTCTAATATGAATTATAACAAATTCAGTCCATTATGAGACAGTTGAGCCTAACTAGCAAAACCTGAATTTTATTGTATTCTCCTAAATGTCCTAACACTGTGAATGTAGTTTGCAATGTCAAATAAGTATACAATATGCCCACAAGAGCAAGGACAAACTGCAAGATAAGTGGTTCTTTTCCTCTACCATTCACGCCCAGAACTCCATGCCCCAGGCTTTCAGTGGGCAAACCACTGAGGGGAGGAAAATGGGGAAGACCCTAAAGTGAAATATTGCTGTGGACAACCAGACACATCTCCAGTCCATTGATGGTCAAACTGTGTGTGTTACAAACTTCAGACAACAGCAATCCTCTTCCAAGTTACAAGTATTATCAAGCTCATAAGGTAAAGATCCCAAGAAAGGAGTTTGGACTTTAGTTTCTTCCTTGCTTTTTTAAAAAATTTTATTAATTATTCTGTTTTAAGAACATTGGCTTTATTTGTAAATTATATATGTGCAGTTCTAGTAACACTGTTCTGATTATTTCCTAATAATTGCTGACAGATATTGCTGGTTATGATTAAAAAGTACTGTTGTTTAAAAACTACTTAGAAAAGGTTTTCAAAGTGCATTGTAACTACAGCCTAAAATAATTCTATGTTCCCAAATCAAAGGTCAGTTATCCACAGCTGTGTGAGAGTAGTAATATTTTTATAAGAAGTATTTAAGTGATAGTACCTTCTTAAGATGAACGCAGGGTTTCATTGCCTGCTCTATTATCCTGGCGAAAGTAGTTTAGGTATTAAGAATTTTGGTGTGTTGGTTTTTTTTTCTTATTTTTTAACCAGTGGGACATGAAAGCTGTGGTGATTACATCTAAATTTGTACTGAAATTCTCTGAAGACAGGACTGACACAAACTAGTTCTTTCTGATGTCAGCCTTGTGGATCAATCTGATTCTTTGTTCCATTTAGCCAGCGTTCTACTTATTTGAATGTAGTAATTTATTGAGTCATTTTTTTTGCAACCTCATTTAAATTAAAATGTTTTTGTCTCTTTAACTGATCTATCAGCATGCTGCTCTGTGTGAATATTGATTTATCTCTTTATCTATTTCGTAAAGGTTATTAACATACATGAAACTGGTTTATCTTTGTTTAGTTCTAATGTGGTTCACAAACTTCAAGGGTTTGGTGTAACCCCTGGTGAGAAGTTAGCAAGCCACTTAGGTTGGTATTTGAGTTCTTTGTAAATGTAATGTTCTCTGGAAGACAGCATGTATAATCAGGAATACCTGCAAGAAAGAAGGAAATTAGGAAAACAATTTGCACAGTATTGCTTTCTTTAGGAGTTTATGTTAGAAGTGTATTTTCTTACTCAGGTACACCAAAATTGTTAGCTTACTACAGGTATCTCAGGGGATCCCTTTCCTACAAGTCAGTGGCAAGTACCAAGCTTTAGAGGGCCCTAACAGTAAAGAAGGCAGCAAGAACTGCGAAGCAAAAGAAATGTGTCAACAGTTCTTAGGAACTGAATTCTACTTGTGTGAATACAGAGTGTCATGCAGAGTATGCAGTGTGCTTCCTATTAAACAGCGATCTGTTGTCCCTCATAGAAGTTCAAAGTTTAATTATATTTGAAATAATGGTAACTAAAATCCTCGTTATTGTCCAGTTTGTATACCCAAGTGTGTTTGCGTTCTCAGCATTCATTTGCCTTAATCTGGTCATTTCGTGTGCATTCAAATTCATAGTTTTCTTTTACCTGTTGCTAACAAAGGCTTGTTTCAAGGCACACCCTTTCTGAATATTGAAAGTAACAGATACTTTTGAGACAAAAATGTAGTAAAAAACCCTACTCTCCCTCCAACAAAGAGTAAAATTGTAAGATTTGTTCAACAATTCCTCTCTTCTCCTCCCCAGTCTTGGAAAAAGAATGTGTATGTTGTTCAATGTTATTTCGTAAATTCTTAAATAACTGACTGGAAGACAACTTATTTATTGCTTGACATGAAAGAAGTCACAAAATATAATAAATATCCATTATGGAGCAATCAACAAGAAATAGAAAGACAATCTTTGCAGTAAATCTGATGACATAGGTGAATATATTCCAGCTTGCCACCTGAAGTATTTTTTCTTAAGGTGTTGACTATACCTGGTTCACTAGGTGTGTTCTGCTATTATTCTAACGCTCTTCAAATGCTGAGTTACACTTCTGTGCATGTAGAGATCTGCCTCAGTCTTAGCAATTTTCCTCTTATCATCCACTTAAGGGTGGATCTTATTAGTTTTTCCTGTCTGCTGTGTTGCCCAAGAAGTCTGATCCATAGGCTTGCTTGTAATAAACTTGACAGGCTGGACTGTGCCCTTCAGAGAAGTTTTATGTTTATTTTCTTTCTAAAAGGGAGGTAAAAGAGGTGTTTTCTCATTTTTTATAATATAGTGTTTATGTCAGTACACCAACACGCAGTTGCTTTGGGAGTATAATTGTCTAGGTTCAATTCTTTTCCTAGTAAAACAGATTGAAGCCACGATACCCACCTCTCACCACCTATGGATTGGATAGCAACATGTTCCTTTCTCTGTGGAAGTTGTTCCCCGGTGCAAAATAGAATTCAAGACTGGCAGCTGGCCTCGCATTTAGAGTGTCTGTCATTGGGTTCTCTGATTATTTCTTGAGTAGGAATTTTATCCCCATTTTAGAGGTCTTCTACATGTTGCAGATTGTGTTCACTGACACAGGGGGTGAGAGGCTGGAGAGCAGCCCCACAGAAAGTGGTCTGGTGTTCTGGCTGGTGGCAAGTGGATGTGAGCCAACAGTGTGGCCTGGCCACTCAAAGGGAACACACCAGGCCCAGCACTGCCGCCATGTGAGGGGATTGCCATGCTCTGCTCTGCGCTGTGCAGCCTCGCCCCCAGCACTGGGTGCTGTTAGGGTGCCACAATATCAGGACGTAAAACTGTTAGAGAGCACCCAGAGGAGGGCTATGAAGACGGTGAAAGGTCTGTAAGGCAAGGTGTGTGAGGAGCAGGTGATCTGTGCCCAGGTGTGCTCAGAGCAGAGCAAAGGAGCTGAGGGGAGGCCTCATGGCGGCCACATCCTCACAGGGAACGGAGGGCAGCGCTGAGCTCTGCTCTGTGTGACAGTGACAGGGCCTGTTTATTGCTGCCCAGTTCTTGTGCCAGTAAATAATGATGTGCTGGTACATGCAGTTCTATGCCAGCACAGTATGGGGAACATTGTGTAAGCACAAGCTAATTATGCAAATAAGCCTCTATACTCTACAAACCTTGCCACACTCAGAAATCTGTGTGGCTATAATTTTCTGTGACTCATAATTTCATTTTTTTGTAAATAGAACTGTGCATGACAGTTGTATGCCAGTCAGTATGTAACTGGGGCTTGATTACGTTAGCATACAACCTATTATATCAGTGTCATACAGGCAGGTTAAAGCTTCTATTACCTGTGTCTTTAGGGCTGCCTACAAAGGCGTTTCTATTAGATAGTCTGAAAAGTGTACCTCATAAATGTAGATGCTTTGCTAAGGCAATGTTGCTAGCAGCTTTGCATTTAAATGCAAATATTTTACAGTTTATTGTGAGGTAGATCTTTTATGTGCTTATATCTCTCAGTACTACATAATACAAGGCATAACATACAGTTTTACCCCTGTTATATTGATCTTGAGTGTTTTGTTCAGTTTTGCAGGGAACAGTCTAGTTAAAAGAGGTCTTTCTGTGGTCCTTATACATTCTTAGCTGTTTGAACTTCTAATCCACTGAATATGTTCTCTAGAAATTTAATTGTCTCCCAGTTCTAATATAAATGCAGTGTAGCTTAGTCCTATGCAAGTATACATCAGTCAGATAACTTAGGATCATATAGAACATACACAGATGGGATGTGTGGTGACTTTCAATTGGAAAAGAAAATAGCAGCTCTTGCAGATTACACTGTTATTGACTGTTATTAAAGGATATCTTTCAGAAGTAGCTCATTCCACTCCCACTGACCTATTAGGATCTTTGAAATCCCATAGCACCAAGTCCTAGTCTTTCTTCTGTTTCCCTTGAATTATAAAACAGCCTGAGAAACTTTGGCTGGTTACAATAAATGTGAATAGGCTGTGGGTCATTGTGAAGCTGAGAGAGGATTTTTCTTATTTTTTCAACGTTTATTGAAATACGATTGACCATATCATTGACCAAAATCACTGACCATGATTTTTCCTTCCCACGTGTTGAGAGAATGCATGTTCTTAGCCATAACACTGCAGTAGCAGCTTACCTAAAAACGGACATATCTCAATAAAAACTAGTGATTTCAAAGTAAGATTCCCTCTTTTATCCCTGTTTTGCAAGGATGAGCAGAGTTAACAAATTTCAGATTGTTGCATCTTTCCTTCCATTGAAGCCTGGTATTTCTTATGAAGTATTTCAACACCATTGTGAAGCTCCAATTTGCTGAATCAGAAATGCTGCTATACATCAGCCATGCACCTGAATGAGCATAGGAAAGCAGACGTGTACTGATCATAAAAATGATCATTTAATAGCTTTAAATGTCAGCTGTGGCACATGAGCTAAAAGTTTGATATTGCGGCATACAACGTTTGCTCAATCTGTGGAATGATGTAAGCTTCCTAACCCTATGAATAAAGCTGTAAGCTGTGGGCGTGAAAATGAAGAGAGATTCTCAGGATATTTTCTAATCTTTATACTTTAATTCACTTCTTCTGACTGTCCTTCCCAACTTTGAAAAAACAGCAATAAACCTTCTGTTAGAAGCTGTGACAGCTGACAGCCAGTGAGGTAAATTTCAGTCTTCCATCACTTGTGTGTAGTTGTTTAAAGAGTGTAAACCATTCTTTCTCTCTTCTTGATGGGCTTTCTCTCCGTCATTCCCTTTCTTTTTAGAAATAGGGCAGCTTCATTTTTTGCAGAAGTTAAGAATCACAAAACTGTGCAACAAAGAATTTACTTTAAGGCTGAATTCCTTTAAAAATATTCTGTTGTGCCAGAACAGCATGACAAGATATTTTTACTCCAACAGACATGCTAATGCTACCTTTTCTTTTTCTTTGTACCTTGGATGCTTCTATGAAGGTCATGGCAGAGGGAGGAGCAGAATATATTGTCTGTTGTAGCATTTTAGAGCCGTACTTCTCTTGAAAGATGTGAAGGAGGGAAGGCTACGTCCCTCTCACAGTTCTTGGAGATAAATATATATACCCAACACTATGAAAGACAGGCAGGTTCTTTGGAGTTTCTTGGCAGAAAGAGGGCTGGCCATAAGACTGTGGTTATAATTAAGGATTTTTTGTGACACAAAATGTTAGCAATGAGTGTAGCATCTATTTTTTTTTCAACTAATGACTTTTACTGTAGCTTACTGTAACACAGAATTTCTTGAGTTCTGAGTTACAAGGAATTGTAAATCACCCTGACCCTCTGCAGGTCTAATTCTTATTAACCAGAGAAATACAATAATCATAACCTCCACTCTGGCTGTACCTAAAAGAAGAAAAGTTACCCTCTCAGTCCTCAGAGGAGATCTTGTTCTACCCCCAGATCTCAAGGAAACTTGAATTAGCAGTGAGTTATCAATTTTTACAAGAGTGACCAAGAGTGAAAAGGGCTAGGATGAAGCTGGTATATAAAAAAAAGATAAAGGGAGCCTACCTTCTTGTATTTTGAACTGTGTGTGATTTATTAATTCTTCATTTTCCAGCCTTAGTTAGTTAGACTGTTTATTTATTTTCTGTTTACCACTTACGGTAAGAAAACACTGTTGGCAAAAGAAAGACAAAATACTTCAAAATAGTAAGCAGCATTACAGCGAAACAAATTAATTTCTGTGTGTAGCATCTTTTACAGCTTTCTTTGATCTAGTGGTTTTGTAACAACATGGGCTAACCCTACTATTTGACTCCTGGCAGGCTTAAACTTGCAGTATGATGAAGTAAGAGTACTTGGTACTTATTTAGGTCTGTGAAATAAAAATGAAAGACAAAAAGCTTCTAATAAAATTGGATTTACATTTCTGCTTCTTAATCCTTAGAACTGCACAGGACTCAACTTTCCATTAGTTGTATCTAAGATATATTGCATGACATAGGAAGGAAAGGTGGTGGATTGGAAGCACAGAGGTCCAGTGCTGACATCTCAGCCTCACAGATTTTGCATTAGGTTGGAGAATTTTACATAGCCTAGCAATATCTATACTTAGTAAGCCTAAGCCTTATCTATGAATTTTATTTGCTGCACAGTGAAATTTGCTGCACAGGGTTGTACAAAAGTTAGGAGTCCACAGCAGTTATTTTATTTATAGTCTAATGCACACAGTAAATGCTAGGCAAAGCACAATGTGCTCACCAAAGCCAATGAATATCATGGCTGCATAGTCATTAGCTGAGTGGAGAAATGTCAGTTGCTGCAGTACCTTGAAATAAGTAGCTCCCCAGTCCTGTCAAGCAATTGTCTTTGTTCTCCCTGCTTTTATTCCATGTGGCCTTATAATCTTTCTCATAAGTAATTTCCCCGTGAATTTTTCATTTCTGCTACATTTTTACTTTTCTTGGCTTCCATGACTCATAAATTTGCTTCCTTGTATCATCAGCAATACTCTACGTAAAGTTGAACCAAACAGGAAAAGCTGTGGTTTGGCAAACTGAGGCCTGCATAACGAACAGCCTAATCTCACAAGAATGAGCCATGGCCTATAGTTTCCTTCCTTGATCTCATTATTATTTGAACTTTGAGATCATTGCTGTGCTCAGTTCTGAGCTCAACTGTCTGTTGTAAACCTCCAGTAACCAAACAGAGTAGCAGTTCTGATTGCCATAGAATCACCAACGGTTGGAAAAGACCTCTAAGATCATCTAGTCCAACTGACCACCTACCACCAATGAGTGGGGTTACGAAAAAAATATTTCTAGTGACTAGTAGCTGAAGACTAACAGGTATGGTTGAAGTTTCTTTTTCTGCAGCTCTAGCTGCTTGGGATATTAAACATGGTGCAGTGTAGTGCTGCAGCACTGTACAATGGAAGTGGAGATCTGAACCTAACAGTTATAGCTTTGCATCTTCTCGTAGTGAAGTTTTGTTTTACTAGCTGCATACTGTAGTAATGACCTTAAAATACAAAAACTAATTTCATTAGCACTGAAAACTTGCTCTTCCTAGCATTTCCATATAACATTCTAATATACATTTTTATTACACCAATAATTAAAAGTTATAATATATCGGAGAACTTACCTATCGTCCTACAAGCATCAGTTGCTTGTAATGGAACTAGCAGCCAAGATTTCAACATACAGAAGTATCTGTTGATCACTAATGGTTAGATTTGGATTGATACACTGTTGCAACTGAGAACTGACACTAATGCACTTTTTTTAATCCCTAATGCCTAGGGCTAATAGAGTACCTAGTCTTAAGATTAGCACAGGTTTGGTGGGAGTTATTACTTTGATGTGTTTTTCCAAGACTGGTAAGCTTTGTCAACTGGCTTAATTGTTTTATGTTTTTAGCAACTTTTCTAAAGATTAACATCCTTTAACCTGTAAACTCATTTGCCACCATCATCTTCTCCATCTGAACTGCCACAAGTCCATGGGACCAGATGGGATCCACCCAAGGGTGCTGAGGGAGCTGGCAGAGGTGATTGCCAAGCCGCTTTCTACCATCTATCAGCATTCCTGGTTATCTGGAGAGGTCCCACAAGATTGGAGGCTGGCTGATGTGACTCCCATCTACAAGAAAGGCCGTAAGGAAGATCCGGGGAACTACAGGCCTGTCAGCCTGACCTCGGTATCAGGGAAAGTTATGGAGCAGATGATCTTGAGGGAGATCACATGGCACGTGCACGGCAACCAGGGGATCAGACCCAGTCAGCACGGGTTCACAAAGGGCAGGTCGTGCTTGTCCAACCTCATCTCCTTCTATGACTGGGTGACCAGACTGGTAGATGAGAGAAAGGCTGTTGATGTAGTCTACCTGGACTTCAGCAAGGCATTTGACACGGTCTCCCACAGTATTCTCCTGGGGAAAC